>VZTA01028186.1:167171-284084 GCA_013398855.1 Mohoua ochrocephala | reverse complement strand
TCCGCGCAGCGCCCGCTCTCCGCGCAGCGCCCGCCCCACCGCCCGCCGCTCGTCAGCACTCTGCAACTGATCGCAGCGGCCACGGGGAGAGACGCTCCAAGAAGTCCCACCTCCTCGATGATGGCCCGGCCTTCCTCCCCGCCCTCCAAGCTGGCCGCGGAGTAGCCCCGCGGCTTGTGCATTTCGAACCCAGCTCCCTGCCCTGCCTTCCCGCCGCGCTTTCTGCCATGCCGATGGATACATGTTCGGGTCAAAATTCACTTTGCCCGTGGGAATTGTTCCAAAGTCCAGCAGAGCCATTTGGGGAGAGGGGCGGCGGGGGACAAATTGTAATCACAGCCATCATCTGACCACCCCCCAGGACTTGGCTTTTCAGATACAGTGATTTCTTAGCACCTATGTGTTAAAGGGCTGGAGGAACGTTATCCTCAGGTGGGTTTTATTTCTCTTAACCCAGTGCTATTCTCCCGCGGCTCAGGGGCCTGCCTGTGCTGGCCGAGTGGCGCCCTGGTGTGCAGAAAGGTGTCCTACTGAGGGGGTGAAGGTTTTGCCAGACAAACCCCACCCCGCTTTCTGAGAAGGTATTTGAAGGGCAAAGAGGCAGCTTTGTCTCACTGAGTTCGGCGCGGGCATTCCCCAACTGAGCTACTTGGTTCCTGTCACACAGAAAATTTCTTCATACGGCATACATAGTAACAATATGCATGTGTCAACATACATAAATCTTTCTCCTGCTACCATCCTCCGAAGACCTTATGTGGCAGATGGAGTGGAAGTCCAGACTGGCAGATCCCAGGGCTCACCGTGGGCTGGAGGAAAGGGTAGGGGAAAAAGACACTGAAGAAAGAAAAGGCTATATTGTAATTTAAAAGCAATTATTCCAATGCTGTACCACAGACTCATAGTGATACAGGCAAAGCATTGGCTCTATAGAGGCACCTGCTGGCTGAGAGAAACACATGAAACAACCCCACCCCCCCCAAAAAAAAAAATCTTTGCTTTCGGTAGATCTTAGACCTGTTCTTCCCTTTGTTTAATTTTTAAAGATTTCGTGTCACCCCTTGGTGCGCTATGTGGGGGTGTTGCCCAGGTCCCACTGATCCTGAGGAAGGCTGGGAGATGAGTGACAGGTCTCCCTGAGCAAGGAGCAGCTCCCATCTGGCCCCTCCGCTGCCCCAGCTGCAGGTCACACCCCACACCCCTTGTACCCACAGCCTTCCGTCTGGGCAAGGGCAGGAATTCAGCCCAGTCGAAAGCCTAAAGGAGAATATAAACCCTTTCTCCACAAGGATCATGTTTCTACAGCGGAGTGGTGAGTGTTGTTCAAAAATTACAAAATAATCCCTTTTCCTCCTCTTTTTCTATAATTTTTTAAACAAATTGTTGAAGAGGATTTCTGAAGAAACAAATACCCATCCAAAATAGCTGGAGTTCCTCATATTCAGGATGCAATTGCCAAAAATGCCTTCCAAGAGACAGGGGGAATTCAAGCTCCCCCAGGACAAAGAGGGGATATTTCATTAACTGAAGGTAAAGCCAATTTAAAGTTCCCAGAGGCAGGAACCACTTCCGACTCTGTCCCAGTTCACTGTGAACAGCTCTGTCTTTATGCCAGGCCTCTGCACTTAGGACCAGCAGCAAGCAGATTAACTCACTCGATCCTTTTATTTGGTGGAAGGTCTTAGGTGCCTTTTCCCCTCCTGCTAGATGAGCATTCTATGAATGAAGGTAGCTCTAGTGCAAATAACTTCCAATTCTAATACTCCTCTGGATGGACAAAATCCCTCCAGCCGCTGCTCTGAAGAAAGTCTCCCACAGAAACCTCACAGAAAAGACTAAATCCACGAGTGGCAAGGGGCAGCCTTATCCCCGTAAAGCTACAATGTACTGTAAATAATGTACAGAACCCAGCTTCTAAAATTACCACTACGGGATTGCTCATCTCGTTTTATGTTTCATCTGGATCCTGTGATCTTCCCACCTGCCAACATCCTGTTACCAGGAGAGCAGCGTATGTGAAGTTTGTGCAAATGGTCATGTACTTGCTGAATTCTGGCACCAGCAAGGACATTCATGTGCCTTCCATGTTAACTTTACACCGTAATAAATACTGACATTGCTATAGAGTCCGCAGGGTTCGTGCTAAGCACTGCTCACCAAAAAAGCAAATCAATCTGTGTCCTGGCTAGGCTTCTTTATTAGCCTTGTTATCGTGTTCCCGTGTCCATGGCCCCTGAGACAGGAAGAAAGACAGCATCAACAGGCAGGATTTTAAATATGGAATACCTAAAAGCACGAGCCCCATGTTTAGGAACTTAAGGGAAGACGCGTGATTTGCAAAGAGGCAGGGTGATGACTTATTTGGAGCTGTGAGACGCTGAGAACTTTTAGGAACCTGAACATAATTTAGGACTTCATCTTTCAGATTGAACTCAGTGGAAGCTTTGGCATTGACTTCAAAGGGCATAAGATCAAACCTTATTTAGTGGCTCAAAATACAAAATTAGGAGCCTAAATTTAGGCATCCATATTTTAATACCTTGACCTGTGTTAGTGATACCCTTCATCTAATTCCTCTATTTAACCTGAAAAGAGATGAATGTCAGTAACTTTTTACCGACTTGCCTAAGAGAACCTGTGGCAAGAAACGCATTACCCGCACTTCGTTTATTTTTAATCCCCTCTCTCAGATCCCCAAAATAACAGCCGGAGCAATGTTAGTGGAGGAGCTCAGACCCACTTTGAAACTGGAACAGGAAATGTGAGAAATGTGGACATCAAAAAACAAATTAAACAAAACAATATTTTCTTAGTATTCCATCTTGTGGGCAAGTCTGGGGGGATAATCCAAATTAGGAGAGAAGTCAGAGAAACAAAGAGTAATTTTAAGCATTTTAGTGCCAGAGCTATTTCTTAACACACAGCTCACTCACTGATTTCAAATATAGTCCCTCAGCGCTGAGCATGGAGGACAGCACAAGAAAAATCAACATCTTGGTACAGCCTCCTAGCAGATACGGAAAAAAGACCAGAATGGAGCGAACCGTTGCGAGAGGCAGCCAGGTGAACCGATCCTAAACATCCTGAGGTATTTCAGGTGTTTCTTGCCCCGTAAGAAATCACGGGGACACGAGACGCAGTAACCAGGCTATGGCCAAGTTGGCTGCAGTGGTCGCAAAATGGTGAATCAATTAACTGCATGAGTCTTATTATTGTGATTATTTTTGTGTCAGTTGCACTAACAGGGAAGGGAGCAGCTGTAGGTACAACAAAAGGTTGCTCCTCTGAGATGCTTTGCCGACGCTCCCTCTGCTGTGATGTAAATAGAATACATGTGACGGGTAAGGGCAGCGCTCTGCTCGGATCTGCAAGCATTAGAGATGCCCATGCACCACCCACTGGCAGTTTCACTTACCTCTGTCACTCAGGAGTTTCCCAAAGATCTTCGGCTTCTGAAAAGAGAGGAAAATGCTCATGAATGCGCAGCACCATCACTCATTCTGTCCTTCTGGGTTGATTTTGTACCCTGGATACTTTCCCATAGTCAATAATCACATCATGCTATGAGGAGTTGCTTCTGTTTCCTTACTGTTTGTCTCTTTTCCTGTCACTGACTGGATCTTTGTATCATCCTTTTGCAGCAAGCAGCAGAGGCAGTGACGAGTGAGTGGAGGTAACAGGACAGGTCCTCAACCATCAGCAGGATTGTTTTAACATCTACAGAGAGATCAAGAAACTCAAAACAGCTCTTCCTGCCAAAACTATATGTAATGTCAGCCTAAGGGTACAGTCATCTTGACCCTGACTTATATTTCCCCGGCTAATAGATCTGGTAGGAATATACACACACGGTTATTGTGATAGTACTTCACCTTACACTTACATCACATTCCCTGGAGAAGTATCTGATGGGGCAGCCTTACTTATTAAATCATTTCCTGGAGGGGAGAATTCATTTGGGCTCATTTATTATCATTTGTCCTGGAGCTCATATTTTACATTCTGAGCATAAGGAGTGGGTGTTATTCATGGCTATGGGTCTAAGAACCAAAGGAAAACTGTTCTATTGTCTGAGGTTGATCACTTGATGTTTGTCCCAGGTGCTGGACACATGTTGCTTGCTGAAGGAGATATGGCTTGATCTCAGATTTCGACATTTTGGTAACTACCAAACAAAAATAAAATTAAACTCAAGTATGCTTATCCCTCCCCTGCAAATCAAGTGGCATTTAGCAATATTGACTTGAACAATAAATAAATCTATTCAACAATCAAATCAGAATGACCTCAGTGAAGCACCAAATGAGTACAATAACAGAGACACAGAAGCTGGACAGTCCTCTGCATATGCAGTCCTCTGCAAAGACGAGCAAATGGGACTTCAGTCCAGAGGAACCCACAACGCATCTATTCTGCATTCCATGGGCCTCAAAGTCCCCCCAGCACCTCTCACCACACTTCAGAGCTGTAGCAAAGGCCAAATACCACAGACATAACTCACCACAGAAAGAGAAGAGGGCAAGGCTCTCTCCAAAGTCCTGCAGTGGCAGGCTGTGGTTTGCAGCAGTGCCCCACACAACTAGCGCCAAAGAGAAAGGTAACAAACCCCAACCAGCGGTGTCTATCTGATCCAGGAAAAACTCTCCTGCCCACGGGTCTGACAGTCAGAATTAATGCTGGGGACACAGGGACAGGATCATGAGCACACCTTGCCACAAATAATGTCTTTTCTCTGGCCACTCACTCACCAGTGCTCCCCTAGAAGCAAGAAGCTGCAGCAGAAACCCAGAAGCCTCCTTGTCCTTCAGAGGGAGGAGAAGCCTCTCGTGCTTCCCTTCAGGAAGTCTGCCACAGAAGGCCTGCCACACAGACTTGGTGCTGACAAGTGCTGACCCAACCTCCTCTCATCTGCTTGGTGAGACTCAAAAGCCCCTTTACAATGAGAGATGGGGGGTGGGAGGTATAACTTCCCTAGAGTGAAACGCCAGGGAGCAGCTACCGGCTGCTATTTGCGGTTCCTGATCCCAGGGTACTAGAGGGACGTGAAATGTGTAAGTACCAAAACAATACCTGTGCCTCTTCCCCAGTAATTAGGGTCTGAGGTAGGGAATCTCCCCATCCCCGAACACCACTTCCCCACAGGTGACTGTAGACCTCCCTGCACCATTTCCTCCTCCCACCCCCTTTCCCACAAGTAACTCGTGATCAGCCCAGTTTCACCTCCACGAATGACTTGGGACCTGATCTCTTCAGGAAATCCTGCCCACTCAATTGTGCGGGCTTTAAACCCCAACCAAAGGATGCTCCAATCAAATCTGCAGCTGGATGCCAGTTAAATATTTTCATACTTATGCTAGATCGTTATCTGATGTGTAAACCACAAACCATATATACAATTGCAAGGCTTCCATCTCAGAGGTATATTAGTGTCTGGCTCTACACTCCAAAAACATGCAATTTTTTTAAAATAACAGACCCTACAAATTGTTTTGGATAAATGGAAATTTTATAACTCTTTTCAATTGCAGTTTACACAAGACTGTATTTCAGTTTTGTGAGGATCCTAAGTAGAGCATATTGAATAGAGTTCAGTGAGAAATTTCATGAAAGCACATTCGGTTGGTCCAAGCAGGGGAGTTTTCTTAAATTCCTTCTGTCTTTCGACTCCACGGATGCCCACACACCTTGGTGGCTGTCTGCCCAGAACCCCACCTTCACACCCCAACAAAGGTTTGGCAATACCCCAACTAATTAAAGATCAAAATAAGGGCATATAGTCTGTTAGAAGGTTCCTAAATTCTTCAGCTCTCAGTCTCCTGGGGGAGCACTTCTCAGCTCTGGAACTGAAATGCAGGGTGTACAGCATTTCTTGAGAAGAGCAGCTGAGAGAGAACCTTCCTCATCCTTGGCCAAACTCATCAGCCTCCTCCTTGCTAATTATAATTTCCCAAATTCTTTTTTCCTCTTAGCATTTCAAAACTGAGTTCTGAGGCCAAATCTTGGAGGAAGGAACTTTGGTCCAAAACAGCTTCCACTTGAGACAACAAGTTGACTAGTGTCAGTTCTGGGAAAACTTCACTTACACCAGTAGGACAGAACGTAGCCAAGGCATAGAATGCCTGAGATGTCAGAAAGGCCGCCTTTCTTACAAATACGATATTCATAAATGAAACTACTTTTGAGGAAGATTGGCAAAATCTGAATTGGGTAATAGGTTTTCTGATGTCACCAATTCACCGAAAGGTCAATATTAAAAGCCCAGATGATTTGAAACAAAAACCATAGAGGCAGCTACTCGTACAAATGCCATCCATCAACAAAATTAGGTTCAAACATATGATCAGTTTCATAATTTCCAGCTTATTTTCTGCTCATCTGAAAAGAAGTGTTTTTTCTGGAACTAAACTATAGGTCAAAGAGCTGAGCTTTTGACATCTATAGTTGGATAGAGAAGTTGTTCTTCAGTATTATCTGTATTCCCAAATATACAATATTAACTCTTTCAAAGGCCAATGGACAGAGGAAGGGATGTGAGTTGGTAAATCACCAGTGAATCTAGCGTATTATCTCTATCCTGATAGCCGAAAACACAGTGCAGGTTTACCCCCTCCCCTTCCTGGACATTTCACAAGAGTTAAGTTGTGGGTGGACAAGCATCCATCTGTGCTTGTGTTGCAGGACAGCACGGGACCATCAGGCCAGTGCTCCAAACCTGCACAGGGCAGTGCTCTCTTGTCTTTGCAATGTGAGGCAGCAGCAGTCATGAAAGAGCAAGCCACTTTCCTAGCAAAGGAAAATCCATAGCCCTTGTTCCAAAACCACTTGTTATGAGGTACCTAACAGTTTATTTTCCCTGAAAGTGGCTCATAAAACAGCTCTTACAGAAATGCATTTATATGTGGATAGCCCATGTCCAGAGCCAACCAGCTTGCACATACAAGAGAAGCAGGCCAGCTAGAATAAAGTTTCCCTCACCCTTTAGAAAGAGCAGTGTGCCATTTCTTTCCATCTTCCTTTCTCATTTACACACTCAAAAGTTGCAGAAGCCCCAAAAAACCCTCTCTACCCTGAACTAAATAAATGTTTAAGTCACTTTACCTTTTAATGCTCATGACCCTGAAGCTTGGATGGCAAAAAGCCCCTCCTGCCCATCCAAAATATCTTTATGCTACAGCTAGAGTTGTGTGCCATTAGTTTTGAGGAGTTTCATTTTTACGTCTCCCAGTGCCATGCACAGTGCTGGGCTGGGGCCCCAGGACACGCTTGACACTGGAACGAGACAACTGTTCTCTGAGGCAACAGCCCAGGTACGTGTCACTGGCTGGGGACCAGGGCTGTCAGCAAAACAACTTTTGCTTTACTCAACATCAGCCCAGTTAGGTGAAATAACACGAGCTGAATTCTGTTTTCAAAGAAAATGATTGCACAAACCAGTGCTATCTGTGAAAACAAATAATTAAACAAACGAAGCCAGGCAGGAAACTCAATGCAAGAGTAAGTGTGTTTCATGAAGCGCCATGCTGAGCTACCTAGCCTGGCTCTGGAGACCAGCAGCCCTGTCGCTGACACGTCTGCTCACTCTCCTCTTTGCACACCGACACATTTCACTGCATTTCACTTGGGGAGTTTGCTTTGGTCTTTCGTGGTGCTCGGCAGAGGGACCCTGCAATGGTGAATGGCTCCAGCTGCAAAGCTCTGCTGAAGCACCCTTTGTGCCTGTGATTTAGCTGGCCTTCTCTGTTTGGAAGGAAGGTAGCTTTAAAGTCCTTGGAGGGAAGAGGTGAATTCTAGAAGAGAAGTAACCTACTTGTTCTGTACTTCAGTTCTTTGACTGTTGAACATACCCTCTGTGCGTGTACCCTTGTTCCTGCCCTTTCTGGGGCTGAAGAGAGGTCTGAGCACACAAGGCTGGGCTGGGCAGAGTGCATGATGAGATGATGCAGAGCTTGGTAGGGGAGGTGCTGGTAGGAGGTCTGTAGCTCTTCACCCAAGGGATAGTGCCTGGAGGATTCCACAGAAAGAGGACAACCTTTCAGTTCACTGTGTAACAGCACCTTTGATGCAATAAGAGACATCGAGAAGCCCAAGGGCTACCACCTTGAAGAATGAAGTGGTTGCCAAGGGAGTTGCCTTCTTTAATAACATGCATTCTTGACCCAGGTGCAGACCATGTGCAGACTGGCCTCGCTGCTGGACAGCATCCTATGTGACAGAGAGCTGAGGCTGGTGGCTGGGGGCTCATGCCAGGTTTCAGTCAAAAGCACTTGCCTTTCATTTTGTTCCAGACTGAGCAGTGTAAGTGAAAGAACTGCATCAGCCAGCGCCAATTTCATCCAGTCAAAAGTTTGGCAAATTAGTACGAGTCAAAATTCATTAAGCAGCTGCTGAGGTTGCCTGAGCTGGCTGCATTTGTCTCCAACAATGTGCATGTGTACTTCAGAGAGCAGCTATTGGGTCGGCTACCTGTTCTTCCAGGTCCAGGGCTCATTCTGGCAAGGGGAGGACTGAGAGGATCATGCTGGTACTCCTCACCTGGCATCCCACCTCTGTATCTGGACATGTGGGAGGACAAAGGCCTCTGATGAGGTCATCACTAAGGCAGGCTCCTGGTGCTGGAGTGATCTCCTCACCAGACATGGCCAGGTAGCAGAAACCAGACAAGAATCAGGATGTGGGCCACATGGATGTCCCTGCACACTGACGGACAACAGTTAGATGGAGGCACCCAAGCACACAGCTGGAGCCGGCCAGCACGGCGTCTCTGTGCCTTCTTTCAGAAGATGATGGACTGTGCTCTGTCACTGTGGACACTTTAGGGACAGTAACCTGCTGGCAAATGGGACAAAACTGCCCAGGGTGGTTTATTGCTGGCTGCTCCTGTCCTGAAGGCACCAAAGCATGTCCAACCCCAAAGCGCTGCAGGATTGAGACCAAAACAATCAGCTGCATCCCAGAAGACTGGTACATATTTTACTCTGACTAGCACTGGTCATGCCTAGGCTAACATGGAAGGTGACCCCACAAGAGATGCACACGCCTCTGTGGGCAGAATGGAGGCAGAGTGGGGTAGAAAGGGTGGGGATGGACCTTCCAAAACACTTTGCTCTGGAGGAAATTCATTCCCTATCGGTAATCTCTGCTAGAGCAAGACTACTAACTACAGAACTGAAAATTAATTATTGATTAGTTAAGAGTGAAATGAGCATGACTCAATGTGATTTGTTACAGGCAAACAGAATAAAGTCCAAACTGCTCATATACAAACCTGAAGGTTTAAAAAGGCCGGTTTTCAAAGTGGAAAACAGTTCAGCTTCGAGCTAAATGAGATGGGAGAGAAACACAAACAGAAAAAATGGAATAGTTAGGAAACTGAATATTTTTATCGGTGCTGAAATATCATAATTGAGAAAGAACGGTGGTTTGGAGGGAACATAAAGCAATATTTAAATATGTAGATGTTGGTGTCTGTATGGATTTGTGTATATGTAGTTATGGGGGGAAGAGAGAAACTAGTAGCAATAATTAATGTAATTTAATTGATTGCAAATGTATAAAATTGATACGGGGAGCAAAAGCACACGAAGATATCGGTGAACAGGAGATTTGAGGGCAGTAAGACAGCTTTTTTAAGCAGAGTAAAACCAAAGGATATCAAAAACTAGTTCTAGACAATTACTTTTTGGTACCACTGGAGAAATAATTATAATGATACAGGGAACAGCTGTAGCCAACAAATATGACTGTTGTAGAGTTTGGACAGTGATGACACACATTTTCTTCCCAAAAGGGACTATGGAGTTTTTTACAAATGTAACAGAAGTGTAAGAAGCCTGAAGACAGTGATTTAGATTGAGCACACGCAAAAACCCCAACCTGCAAAGCACTAAAAAGAGCTGTTAGGAAAAGATTCTGAGGGGCTTTGATAAGTTTGAGAAAACAGGTTTCATATGCCTAGAAATAAGGTGGCACTGTAGCAATATTGCCATGAGTAAAACAGGAATGTTGGGTGGCACTGCAGCAAGATACCCAGAGAGCTGGCGAAGCCTCCATTCCTGATCTTTTCAATTAGGAGGAACGGATTCAAGGGGACAGTATAATTTGCATCAGTGAGTCTAAATACATAGAAAATGGATCATCTTGGTATAATGACAGCTTTTATCAGCAAGATGACAAGTTTGCTTAACAGAGGTAAAAGGGTTGATGTAATTTATTTGACTTCTTCGGGCCATTTTAATTCATGCCATAGAATGATAAAAAATATGCATGGCTCTTACTAAAAGGATTAAAAACTGGATCACTAGTAAGTCTTGGGAAGTGATACTGTAAGTATAGAGTCACTGATAGGTGGTGCTTTTGGCCCAGCTCATTCAAATCCAACTCAAAAAGGTGTACAAAATGATTCCTGTTGGAGTCTGAAGATGGTGTAAAGGCGGAACTATTAAGTGATGAAGAGGATGTCCTTGGTGCAGAACAATAAAAATTGCATGGGCTCATGCAAACACGATGTATTTTAATGCCGAAATAGATGACTCAGCTGTAGCAGAAAGCAGTCCTCCTACCAGAAGGGGATTTCTACCCAAGCAAGCCAGAAATCTGGAGAGGACTTGGGAGGTCATGGAAGTATCTGCCAGAGTGAAATACAGTGTCAAGGGTAACAAGATCCTGGGCTGCAAAACAGGAACTATTAAACAGGAAAAGGGAGGTTGCATTATGCCAGCCTTTAGGACCAAGAAAACTGCTGCTGGGATCACTCCATGGGCAGGGAGGAGTCGGGAGGGTGCTGAGAAGAGCCAGAGGATGACTGCAGCACTGAAAAAGATGCCACGGAGGAGGGTTGCCATGATGTAGCCTGGTTTTGGATGAAAGAGAAGGTCACGGTGATTTGGTAATGGTGTAAAGGAGTCTTATACTGGAGACAGGAATGCAACAACAAGGTTCTCCTTGGTTAGCAGTCACAAATATTGAAAGAGCCAGTGGGAGGAGATGATGCGAGGCAATCTCGGAGATTAGAAATGAGGCAAAAATACAACTGAGGAAAATTACAAGAAGCTCTGGTGGATTTTTTGAAAACTAGAAACTCTAGAAATCTTTCTAGAAAAGAGCAGGGACAAACTCAGGAAGTTTCTTTGTCAGGTGTTATACAAATCAGACGAGATGGTCACCACAGTCCCTTCTGACCTATGCTTCTGAATCTATTATAGAAGTTGTATTCTGTGATTGCCATAGGGATTCACACCTACCTGCTGGTCAGTCAGTGCTGTTTCTCTGCATCCCGTAGCGACTCCCTTCCTGACAGCTTCTTTTCCTTCTTCATTGCTGTAGCCAGAAGCAGCAGTCTGCTTCATCGCCTTCCCTCTTGCTTTCCACAAGGTTCAAACTCTCACAGGCCACTCCTGGCTCCGCACTGCTCCATTCCTGTCCTGCTGTCCCCAAGTCTCCACATTCTCCCCAACCCTACTCCTACTGTTCAATCCCAAGAGATGTCTCTGGAAGAAGACCCCACAGACGCCTGGGAAGATTCCCAAGTCTCTCTCTTCAGCTACAGCGAGCAGCTGTGTAACTGCTTCAGCCTTGAGTCATGGGCACTTTGGGGACGGCTAAAGGCAACTTTTGAGCAGGTAAAGCGGCTCCCGTGACGAGCAACTTGCCCGCGTCATGCTCCAGGTTTATGGGAGGGCGGGGAAGGGACCCAGGGCAGACTCCCGTCTCATGCACCGGCATTCACACCCGTGCAGCATTTTTGGTGGGCTGGCCAGGTTTTCCCCGAAGAGCGGAGCGCCTGGCTTTTCATGCTGCCCACACTCCCACCTGCTGGTCGCAGCGGGCTGGGCGCTCGCAGCAGCCTGCCCCATCTCTGACTCCATCCGCTTTCTGCCTTCTTCAAATTTTGAGGGCAAAATACCGCAAAAGATCACAATGGCATCTGCTCCGATGCCTTGGAGGTATGTGGGATTAAATATCCCTCACGCACGTGTTTCAACAGGGCATGAATTTCAGCCTGGATGAGGGGAACAATGAGAAGTGCCTCTTTTCAGCTGATGCTAAAAATTTAAAATGCCCGTGTAAACACAGGCACCTGAGCCAAGGAAGTCTCTGCCTGCAAATGCCACCGTAGGAAAGACTCAACAGTACCCAAGGAGGGCCATTGGGTAGGTGCGTGAACAGGAATATCATTAATGCTTTGCATGACTCATAGCTGGAAGTGGAAGTGCAATCCCATTTCCTGCGCCCTCTGACAGGATGGTCATAACCCCAGCAGAAAGAGATCACTACAAATTAACTTATTAGTGTTGTTGTTCTTGTAATTCCTTAGAAGCCAGATAGAGGACTCAAAGGAACGGCCTGTCCCCTCCTGACAGCCACCCTTTGAAGACGGGACTTTTCTGCTGAAGATAGGGATTAAGGAGAAAAATGAGTGAAGATTTCCGTTTCTGAGATAGCTGGTAATAATTAACATGCAGCTAATGGAGGGGCATACTAGTTGGGCTTTCCAGGGAATGTATTCTAGCTGCGAGAAGATAGAAAAATTCCAGAGTGAAATGCAACTGGCCTTGCACCTCATATTTCTTGTGCTCCCCTGATCCCATCAGGCCATTAGAAGAAGGCCTGACCCTGAGCACACTGAAGCTACTCTGAGCATTTTCTTTGTGTGTAGAGGACTTTGTTGCAAGGCTGCTAAACTCCAAAGATGAAAAACAGGATTATGCTCCAGTTGGAGAAAGCTGAGGCTCAAAAAACCCATGGGATACCTCCATCTCTCTGGCAATATCTTTTTGCCAAAATAAGACTGTGACTCTTGCCGAAGTTCCCCCTTTATGCCAACCTACTCTCTCTTTCAGAATTTGGTTCATGAGGAAAAATGTATCTCAGGCTTTTGCACGAAAGGACCCTGATATGCCTATCAACACAACAAGCCAGTGTGTGAGACGGTCTGTGGACTGCACGTCACCACAAACCACTCTGAATAAAGCAGTAAGGGAGCACAGACCTTGCTGTAAAAGGGACACGACAGCCCCACCAGCAACAGGTTAAATTTTTCGTATATCTCTGGCCTATTTGGTAAGGAATCCAGCACTGATCTCTCTGTGGTAGGACATTTCTCACACTGTTAGCCCACAAAACACTACCAGTTTTCAAGCAGGGAAGTGAAGAGCAACTTTTCCAAACAACTGGGACTAGGCACTTATATCCAAAGAGTAAAAAACACTATCGGTTTGTGTTATTGTTTACTATGGCATTTGCAGCAGTAATAGCTCAAGATAGTGTAAGAAAAAAGAGTCATACAAACATGTAGATTCTAGGGTATTTATGGCTGAGGAAGGACAGATAAGGTGGTGTAGGAAGAAAAGAAAATGAAAAATTTTGCCCAAGGCAGTTGAGAGATTGAGGAAGACATGAATTTGAATGAGAAGGTTTTGAACATCAGACGATCTCCAAAGAACATTAGTATTTCTCCTCTCCTTCATAAACACAGAACAGGGGGAGGGAAAAGAGCCATGCTGAAATCTTAACTCACTTTACAGCATATAAAAAAAGTCTCACTCCATGCAATTACTTGCAGCTCTGTACAGGCAAAGACTCACACGGGAGAGGGGACTGAAGGTCCATTAGTAATCACAAACCCCAATCTCCTGTAATTACCATCCAACCTTTAAACAAAAAGTCTTCACAATTTGCCAACCATAACCGTAATTCTGTTGTCTTTGCTCCTGGGTCCCTTGGCTCACAGTTGCGAGACCACTCATGCAGAACACCAGGTTATAATTGTGATAGCTAGTGGAGACAAAGAGAAAGTCCACCAGGGAAAGACAAATATTGTTCTATAAAGATCACCAACCAAATCTACTCGAATTCCAGAAGATAAGAATCGTTAATAATTTCCTGCTCAAAGTGACCAGCCCTGGCCTCTCCTGCAACCTCTTGTTCCCATGAAGCTAACATTTTTGAATAATAATTTTTTTTTAAAAAATTACCCAAAACTAAAGCAGTTTTCCCCTGAGTAAAACTTCTGTCCCTAATTTAGCCAATGTTGGCTTTAGGCCATCACACTTTTTTCTTCTCTAGTGGGTCATACAGTGCATTTGGAGAAATGCAGTTATATATGAAATGCTCACACACTTTATTTTAAGCAAAACACAGTTTCCGTCCACCTCCAAAAGACATAAGTATTCCAGTAAGCAAAAGCTACCCATTCACTTTATCAGAGTGAAAACTTTTTCAGATGTCCCTGAAGAACAAAATAACAATAAATGAATTTTGAAGTAAATTCTGTGTTTTAAGGGCTGATGAAACACTTAGACTGCAAATACGCAGAATCACTCTCTGGAAATGTTATCTACCAGTGGACTCCAGCACAACCAGACTCTTTCTCACACTCCAATAGCTGGAAGTTTATAACTCTGGCGTTACTTTCAAGCATTTCCAAGACCCTTTTGGTTTGGCGATATATTCTCTTCAGTTAGAGAAAATAATTTGCAAGAGCTGCTTTCTGGCTCTTCCGGTTCAGCAGAGCAGCTGCAGAAGTGATTGTCCTCCTAAGAAGGCCTGTAAACTCTCTGCACCCCAGAACAGGGAAAACAGGACCAATCGTCACTAGAACAGCATTGTATCATGGTCTGCAAAATATCTGTAGCCATGACCACTCCTTATGCCAGAGCTGAGCTGCCTGTGCCTGCCTTGTGCTTCTTACTCTCGAAACCCCCACCCAGGGCATTCCCCTCTGTGCTATCCCCACAGGAGCCATCCAGCTATGAGAGACAAAACTGGTTCTGCTCACCAGAAATGTGGCATTTTGCTTATTGCCACGCACCGGGGAGAACTGGGAACCAGATCCGAGGGCGGGCTTGCGCGGTGGGCACTGGAGGTCAGTAAGTTATCGCTTTATTTGTAAACATGAGAAAACTTCATCTGGAGTCAATAAAAACACAGAGTCCCGTGGGGCCATTTTCCTGGGTCAAAAGCAATAAATTCAAAGAGCTCATCCTTACAGAGAAAGGAAATTGGCAGAGAACAGCGGCATAATAATACGTTACATTGTATATCTATAGGCCCTTTAATCCCTGGATATTTACAAATATTAATGAGTCATGCTTCTCAAGCACCTTTCTGGAAGGTATCATTAGACAATTTTCCAGATGGGGAAACCCACAGGAGAAAGAACTGATCCTTCCACAGCCACACAGAGCGTCTGTGACACAGCCAAAAGCAGAAACCAGATATTCTTGCTTCCAGTCCTTTGTTTTTAATTATAGCAACATTCTTCCTCTCATATTTTATGCTGTATTTTATAACAAGTCATATATGGATACACCTATGTAGGACATTTGTTGCTGGTTTATTTTCCACCGGTCGCACTGGTATTTTGCTCCTTGCACTAAATGAATTTTAACTGACTCTATTACAGCAGAAAACTCAGTAATAAATATATACTGTGGTCACACAGAGGGTGTTGCTCATACAGAATAGTAATTGCCTTTACAAGCAGCAACAGGACACTGAAAATTTAAGAACAGATGCATCTTTAACGTTCAAGAAGGAAATTTTCAGAAAAGAACAAGAAAAATGCATCTATGCCTATGAGTGAACACCAAATAATGTGTTGTGCCATCTCGGTCAAGTTCAGCAACTCTAAAGCTGCGGTATCTGAAGGACCAAATTTAAAGAGATAGAATTCAGTGTCTATTGGTTTGATGGAAGAGTAGGGGTAGAAAAGAGAGAAATTTAAAAATCGTCAAGTATTCTCAAGTATGTGAGAAAACAGCTATCTGTAAGCTCCTTTGTTCTGAAGGATCTGACAAAAAAAAGCAGTCTTCTTTGGCGACACACCACCTAGGATTGCTTTTTTGCTCCTGTTGTGGAAAAACGGGACAGTTGTCACTGGATGACCTAAGCCATAGTGGCTCTGTATTCCTCTTGAACACCAAAGCATTTTATTTTAATTTTTTTGCTTTATAAATTCTTTTTGGTTTTTTTTCTCTTTGTTTTTTTTTCCCCAAAATGTTTAGGTCCTTTGCATATAATAGCTGATGTTTTAAAGCCAGAGCACTATCATAGAGTTTAGGCTAATAGGATCACTTCATTTACATACAGGGCCAGTACTTGTTAGCTTATTCCTACAAACCGTATCAAAAACATTCAGATCCTCCTGTCTCCTCCCTCTGAAATCTATAAATTCTTCCCACCAAATCCATAGATAAGGGGATGAGCCAGGCCTCTGCATTGATTCTGATCCTTACTGGCCTTGAAGTGGTGTGGAAATTTGATCACTTTATCATTTTCTCCCTGTATTTCTCTTCAGCCTCACTCTTCTCTGCACTCACCCCTCATTTGGGTGTTTGTCCTTTCAAGAAAACAAAGTAATTGCTCTGGATTTTACCAGGGGACATTTTGCTGGTGGGATAAACCTGTCCAGATGTTGGCATTTACATCAGAGCTAGACGTCTAGACATACTTTAACAGTCAGCAGAGAGAAACAGGCATTCTGGGACATGGGTAATCTCATTTTAAGGTAGATGTTGAAAAGCTCTCAGATGAACCAAGTCCTGGAAGTGCCTATCTCTCTCCATTGGCTATAAAGATTGCCTGGAGCAGAAGCTCAAACATAAACATCAAAAGTTAAGGGAGATGAAAGTGTATGATCCTCAAAGTGCCTCATAGAAAGGCACTTCAATAGTCACTGGGCTTTGGGTCTTTGTAGTGCATGAAGTAATATCTATGTGTTTTCCATGATGTGATCAAATAGCAACAGCAAAGAAGGAAGAGTATTTTCTATGAAGGAATCACAACCCTTTAGTCCTTTTTTGAGGTATCTGCTCACATGCCCGAAGACAGCCAGCCTTAAGCCTCAGCCTCAAACCCAGCAACTTCAGTTTGAGTATTTCTGCTGCCATCAGTAGAAGCAAATTGCCTTGTCTCAGAAGAGCAAGAATGACTTTACAGCAAACTTCATTCAAGGGAAGAGCTGCTTGTCTGGCATCACTGAGCAGATGCAGTCTTCCATAATGCCAGCTCAAAAGTCCCCAGAGTAGTGCGAGGCGAAATACTTCATTGTCTCTAAATTTATATCAAAAAGGTGTAGCAACTGAGTTGCCTTCATCAGCACAGCGTGCACCTTGTCACCAGTGAGACCTCATTTTGTCCGTCTCATGAGAGGAGGCCAGACTCAGACTCTCCCAAGAGGAGACATTGCAATTACTACCTGCACTGATGGTGCAGACCAGAAACCCCAGATAGCAGCAGGCTTTTAATCAAGCTTGTCATCACAAAATACTTCCATATTTAGAGACCGGAGTAATTGTAATGCCAATATCATGATAGGTGGTAGGATGAAGCTCAAAAGCCTTGACACCCTCCTCTCCAAACCAAGCATTTCTTCATGTTTTTCATACAAGAAAACAGACAAGCACTGGTGCATATTCCTCTTTTTTTCCTTTCTTTATTAGCAGGGCTGACTGTCACTTTATCCATATTCCTTTCCAAATTTAGCTACATTCACACAATGTCAGCATCTCAACAAGACTATTAAAGACACCAATACCACTTCACAACTGCAATGCCTGGTTTGTTGTGGGGAGTCTTGTTGCCCAAAAGGACATTTTCCAAAAATGCCTGAGCAAAGAAGAAGGTTTTTGTAGAGTTTCATGCTCTGAACGACCTTCCTAATCATTTGGAAGTGTCAGGGAGATTTTGCACCCTTTTTGAATGATCTTCTGCTCTACAAGTATTCAACTGTTTTAATTTAATTCGTGTCAAAGGCCTAGTGGGGTTCAAAAATCTATCCGCAGTCCTAGTTCTTCTTCCTTTCAGACAGTCTACTGCAAAGGAGTAATTTCCCTGCACTCTCTTTGCGTTATGAACTGGGATTGTTTTTCTCAGTTTTGTTTTACTTGTTCTCTAGGAACACTTATTGGCAGAAGTGTCTTTGTTTCTTAGAAGTTCATCAGCTCTCGCCATCTGTTTCTCCCATGATGTCACTGCTGTCACTTTTGCCTCATCGCTATTTCCACAGCAATCAATCAGATTTGGATGCCTCAAATGTCTGACCTCCACTAGGAATTAAAAACCAGAGCAGAAAGGATATGAAGAAAAAAGAAAAGGAGAATGAGAATCAAAACCAAGGAAAAACAACTGCTCGAAGTCTCTGATTGCCTCTAAATGCGATTCTTCTGTTAAATTTCTGAACTACGGCATCGTATTTTAAGAATGTTTTCAACTTGGCCTCCAGAGAAAACCTGTTTGAATTTATAGACTTTAAGAGGTAGAGATTAAACAATGTTTTCATAGCATTTAAAAATGAGTGATTTCTTTTCATTTTCATACTCAGACTCCTATAACCTGAAAATCAAGATGTGGTGTGAGAACTATTGGCACTTCTTACATCATAAGAAAGAGAAAAGCATGTTGACTTTTAAGTCGAAGGACTAATTTCTTTTTGTTAATATTGACACCTAATAAAAACAGGAAAATAATAGTATCTTTGTTAACAACCACTCTGTACATTTAGACAGGAGACATCTGTAGGTTCTGAAACATACATCAAAATCAAGGAAAATGCCAATGCAAAAACTTTGTTGTTTCTTTCTGAGAAACAGCAAATCTTTCCCTCTTTCCATTTTTCTTTCTTGTCCTGATTACACAATGTCAACAAACAAACAAGGCCATAAACCCAGTTGTATTTTCACTTGGCAGGGCACCTGTAGCATGCGCTTGCTCTTACATAAAACAGAGCTTTTTAGCCAGTTTTATTGCTCTCTCCAGTATCAAGATGCCCACAACATTCCAGCCAGGAGCTCTCCACTGCTTCTGGGGTTGTAACCATGCCAGAAATACCACTGCAAAGAGGAAGGCTTCCTTTCCATACACCAGAAATAATATTTTCCACAGATTCCCAGCTTGCACAGGTTAGTGTGACCACAGGCTTCTTCCTCAGCCCCCTGTAGTGTCTATCATGATGAAAGCTTTTGAAAAGGCTTTGTACGCTAAACTTCCTGGAGGCGACGGGAGGGCTCAGTGTGGCGTTCTGCAATCCGAGCATCCATCTAAGCGGCCGTGTTCCTCATGGAGTCCCAGCGCTGCGCATGCTGCATATCTGTGCTAGCAATTACTGCAAAGGGGTGCAGCTGAGCCTGATCTCAACACAGCTGAAGCTCAAGCACTGCCAAGAACAGAGTGTGTTCGGCGCTGTTTTAAGAAGTATGGCTTGTCTTCGTATGCAGGAGCTCTCCTTGTTCTCATTACCTCTCTTGAGTGCCAGAGTCCTTGAGGTAAGGAAGAGACCCCTCTCCTCCCTTGCTCACAGTGAAAACTGCTTGACTCAGTTTGGAATCTCTTTTAGCTAGAAATTATGCCCTCTAGGTATTTGTCTGCAACCTGGTACATCCCAGAGCATATATCCCTATATGTCTAGCCAATGATCTCCAGAAGGAATATTCCCTTTTTGCTTGTAGTGAGATATCTCTCACTATATACCCAGTTTCATCTTCAGGTTGTTTCATTGGTCTTCGATTTTATCCTTTCACCATCCCAGAAGGAGATTCCTATTCTCTACATCTCATGTTTACAGATGGAGATGAGTGAGTACAAAGCTTTTCTTATGGATTATGTGTCTGTCTCATTGGCGGCATACCTATCTTGGTGCATCAGGACAAAGAGGCTGCTCTGAACGGATGGGTTGGTTTTTTTTTAGTGAAGGAGAGAGGCTGTGGTGGAACAATTTTTTGCTGGGTTGTTGGCTAGTGTAAGCCAAGCAGAGATAAAGGACGATGTATTGTCACTGCATAGTCATCATAACCCCTCCAGGTGGCCCTTCCCAGGAGTCCCATGTTCGCCTTTGCACAGTTTCAAGCTAGATGCCCATCAGTGCTGCCTTCTTCTTCGAACATTGCATGAGCGTAATGATCCTTTGCAGTAGTTATGAATGAACACACAAGTTCTGAAGGCTGACTCAAAGAGGGCCTCAGTAATCTCCAGCTGCATCATCTGTTTCCACATATGCATAATCAGACTTTCCTCATCTTCCATTTCACTCTGTCCCTCATCCTTGGTTTCAGCTGCCCTTTCTCTCATCAGTTACCCTCCATATCTCAATTTACCCTGGAAGACTCTCCAGCCATCTCACACCATTTATCCTTACATTCCCCAGCCCTACCAGACTTAAAAGTTTAGGGCACAGATTTTTCCTCGTGCGTGCGAACAGCAGTGGGTGGAGTGGCTGCTGAAATCTTACTGGATCTGCAATATGGGCAGTGTGGTCTGTATGCACTTAAAAACAAAATCTTGAGGGAAATTCTGGAGCCAAGCTAAAATGTCAGGATTTTGCTCAAAAGGCCAATAGATCTGCAGTTGAGAGCATGAATCACTGGCACCAAACAAGATAAGGAGGGGATGAGGAAAGTTAGGCTGTTTGCCTAGAAGCCCTTCATACTCATCCCGGCCTCTGACTTTGTGACCTGACAGAGGGACTGTTAATTTGCCTCTAGATGAAGAGGCTGCTTCAGGAGGAGAAGTGAGGAAGAGAGCATTTCGGTTTTTTGCTTCACCTAACCTGGCAATGGCCATTTCACTCTCAACTTCACTGACCCAAGTCTGTCTCATCAAATGAAACCAGAGTTCAGTGTCTATTCTGGGAAATACAGATGGGAGTGAAGTGAAGGAGGGGAGAGACCCGTTTCCATGGTTTCAGCTCTTTCTTTCTCAGTGTTGCTTCCCTCCTGTTACACAGATAATTTCTCCAGTTTCGAGGCTCAGGCCCAGCTCTGCCTCCTGCGGCAAGGCAGGGTCTTTCACACCTTGGCAAGTTGTTCACTGAGGGGCATGGCAGGGAAGCCAGCGGTCTGCTCCTGCTCATGTCAGGGCAGGCTCTACCATGTGTTGCACCCCAGCTTTCACTGAGTTTTCAGGTTGCTGTGTCCCACTGCAACTTCCTCCTTCAAGCTGACCCTCACACAACTGAAATCTAGCTGGATGTCTCCCTTGACTGCTCTGCACCATGGGGATACCTCTAGGATAAGCTATAATCCTCCTTTGTCTTTCTTTCACCAGGACAGGAGGCTTATTAAGTCCCATCACTTCCCTCTCTTAGCCTCGCCGAAAGGATGCCCCAGCAACCCCATTTTTTCAAGGACCTTTTTTCTAACTCCCTTAAAGGCTGCATCCAAGTAGGTCCTGCTGGTGGCATGTAGGGTGTCCTTCTGGCAGGGGCTGAGCTCAGCCCATGCCAGTGCTCTCCCTCCCTACTGGCCTGCAGCAAAACCTCCTGCCACTTTCCTCCTCGCCATTCCCTCATTCTTTCCCCGCCTCAAGCCCCTTTCCCAGAAGATCCTCCCTCAAGACCAGAGGCATATATTTCTCCTGGAGACTCTGTAATGGAAAGGAGACAGCTCAGAGAGATCTGTTGTATTGCCCTGAGCTGGGGCTGAGTTTTCCTGGAAACACCTCCAGCCTGCTTTTTCTAGGAAGAAATTCATGTAGAGAAGCCTAGAGTAGGGCTCACGGCTTCAAGTCCAAACACAAGCAAAGTGAGAAAGGGACTAAAAAGATAGCTACCTTATCATTAAAATATGAAAATGACTAAGCTTATCTTCTTTATAGGAAATAGGGGGAAAGCGAAGCAGCAGTGTAAGGGGCCTGCAGTTGAACAAGCTTCGTTTGTCGGATAAGTGGCTTTTATTCCTGGTGAGGAGGCCTAAGCTGTGTTTACAAATAATGCTGACGGTCCAGCCCTGACTGTGCTCCAAAAATGCAGCATCCCTACTCCTGGATTGCCTCAGCACCGCATCCCCAGAGGCAGGGAGAAGCAATAAATCACGAGTAGCAATCCAAAACATGACACAACTTTTGAGCAATATTTTCTTGTGCCTTGTGGTATGTAGAGGGCTTGCTGTCTCCACATCCCACTAGCAATTGCTCTGGTAACAAAAATATTATTGTCTACACTGTCACGGACAATAGAGACCCCTCAGGCTCATTGTTTTAGTGTCGGGATTTAACCCAAGGATCCTTGCCACGCCTCGGCCTCTAAACGCTCTGATTCAGTGACTTGGCTGTGGGGTGATGAGTCACTCCCTTCCATCTGCTGCTTGGGTCAGCCCTGCAGGTGGGACAGAGGTGATGTGAGGGCCTCGGGCTGGCCTGCAACACAATGGCAAGTTACACCCCTGCGGAAAACAGCGCTCCGGAGCCCTTTGGATTAGAGTACTTGTGAGGTGACCGGTGCGTCTCCTTCGCACTCTTGCCCAAGCCGTGGTTCTGTTCCTATGGACTCCATCTCACATCCCTTAGTTCCCGGGCTCTGTGTCTTCTGAACCCTAGAGGGTACTAGAGAGCAATATTCAGCTTCCTGAGGAGGAGGACACTTGCCTGTGGTCCCAGAGGTGTCTTCTGCGAAACTAGGAAGCAGTCCTTCGTACCTTGGAGGAGCCTTGGAGGCACCAGGGCCTGCACATCCCTCTCATTCACCATTGCTCTCTGAAGGAACCCAAGCAGGGACCAGTCAGCGTAGGGAACATGCAAAGCCTGGCAAAGGATGTATTTCCCTCTGCAGTTTCGAGATAGGTGTGTCTGGGCCCCAGGTGAGGATAAAAGGATGCTGATGCATGCACCTGTCAGCACCACTCTAATAACCAGGGGTCTCTTTGTTATCGACTCCTCTGCTTTACCAGATACATTGCTCAGATATTGTGGTGATGGGGACCAAAGGAGAAAAGACACAAGCAGACCAGGCAATCTGTACCACGTTATTGCAGCCCTCCGAGCAGTGACCGCACATATTCCAGCACGCAGTGTGAGCACATACCCTGCCCTGCCTGGAATCGTAATTCAGAATGGGATCATCCTGAGCCCATCCCATCTAGGCACTCACCCAAATTTTAAATGTTCTGCGAGTTCAGACACAAGAGAAACATTTCTGCCCTTTCTGCTTTGCCCCACAATGACAGCAGAACAGCAGAGACTGAGTAGGAAGTAAGTCAAGCAGACACCACCAAATGATGTTTTTGCGTGTAATGACCAGTCTCGGTGATTCTTTTCTGCCTCCTGGACCATGCGGAGTCCTGACATCAGTAAAGCCCTTTTGCTTCTGGAGGCAGAAGCATCTCTGATTCCTGACAAGCCAGGATGACAGATGTTAGCAGTGCTGTGGAGCATGCTGGCCATTTGCCAGCTTCTTGAGCTTGGCATGTTAATTGCACCTGAGCACAGAGAAGATTTGAATCGAATCTAACCACTCACAGTTATGACTTTCTACTTGGGCAGCAAAAGCATGCAGAATTTCACAAAGCATGGGTGAAAACAAAAATATGCTTTCAGAGCAGCAGGAAAGAACCTAAAAAACTTTCTAAAGAACCAAAGAGTCCTTTGCAAAACCTCACTCCCATCTTAGAATGCTAACAAAGGGTTCAGCTTCGAGGTAGAAATGGATCTGTCGCTGAACAGCTCTAAACAGTTCAGCAAAGTGATCTTGATGTTCCCTGTGCCAGTCAGCAGAACTATTGCTGTCACCTTGGTACTGCCTGAGACTTCGAAGGAAAAATGAGACATTACTATGCAGAAGTAATTTTCTAAAAAGTCACAGTGGCTTTTTTGTCATCTTGCAAGCAAGAAAAGAAATAACTCATCGTTTGGCCCTGAAATTTGAAAATGCAATACAAAGGACAACTTCAGTGCTTGTAAAAAGACCGATCACAATATGCCTTGCTATCTTCATGTATTTTGTTCTTCCATCATCATAAAACAACAAATTCTACCAAAAACCTATGAAGCTCCTGGCAATCATTGACTGTGCTACTAGCCTACAAAAAGTGTAAGACTTCTGTGATCGGCTCTCTGCTATCTGAGAGACTTCATCATGTGAGCAACCATGAGGATTTACTGTTTCTCACATCCATCGCCTAAAGCACTTGTTTGTGGTCACCTGGATGAATTCTTTCTGCACCCGCACAGCTCAGGGGAGAACCTGCCGGGAAGTGGTCTGAACCCCAGCAAGCTCCCCAAGTCATGCTTTATACAGCCATCCCTACCATATCACAGAATCATTAAGGCTGGAGGATACCCTCAAGATCATCTGGTCCAGCCATCAACCCAGCAGTGCCATTATCACCCCTAAACCATATCCCCGAGCACAACATCCAGACACCTCCTGAACGCTTCCAGGGATGCTGACCACACCACCCCCCTGGGCAACCTATTTCAATGCTTAACTGCTCTTTCAGTGAATTTTTTTTCTAATATCTTATCTGAACCTTTCCTGGCACAACAGAAGGCCATTTTCTTTCATCCTTTCACTCGAGGCATGGTAGAGGAGATCAACCCCCACCTCAGTGCAGCTTTCTTTCAGGCAGTTGCAGAGAACAATGAGGTCCCCCCTGAGTCTCCTTTTCTCCAGACAAAACAACCCCAGTTCTCTCAACCGCTCCTCACAGGACTTGTTTTCTAGACCCTTCCCCAGCTTCATTGTCCTTCTTTGGACATGCTAAGGTGCAGAGCACACCTGCAGGTCAGCACACACATGGTCACACTGTCCCTGAAACCACACCATGGTGAGAAGAGCCAAGTGGACCAGTGGTTCTAAGTGCAGGCTTAGGCCCAGACACAAATTTAGGGACACATCCCTTATGAAACCATGGGAAAGGCAGCAGCTACCTTGACAGCACCAATCAAAGCTCAGGTTTCCAGCAAGCTTTTAAAATTACCAGTCCTCCTGCACTAGCACTGAGATGAAGGCAAATTTAGAAGCTATTTTTCAGTCTTCAGGTTCTGTTATCACTCCATAAAGAAAATAAATGTTTTGGACATGAACACAGTCAGTTATTTGGCTTTTGCTATGCATACACAGGGAAACTTCCTAGTAACTTCTTGCACTGTCATCAAATACCAGGAATTTGTTCCTTTCCCCCGAACTACGCTCAGGCTTGAATTCTCAGTTCATAGACTTTGAACTTGATTCAGGGTAACATTGTTTTAGCTGAGGTTCACAGCCCCTTAAGGCCATAGAGGGCCAGCCAGAACATCTCATCTAACCTCATGCTGCCCCCAGGCCACAGACTTCAGCAGTTCAAGAGCTACACTTGCATTCATCAAATCTCTGCTAGCAGTACCAGGAAGATCTCCAAGATGTTGGGATTTTTTTTTTTTTTTTTTGGGTAAAGAGAAGGTAAGATATTTATTAGGTAGGGTTTTTTTCTAATGCAGCTTTGATAGAAGAAGCCACACAAAGACAGAACTATGGTAAAATCTCCATCACTCCAGTCCTTACACGCTATCTGGGTGAGGACAGGCCAGACCATTTCCAGTTGTTCTTCTGGGTCTCAATACAGGCTTGGGATGAGGCTTCTCAGGCCAGTGATTCTACCATTTCTGGAACACTTCCCTGCCTCCTGCCCCCAACTGCCTCAAGCCCCCACTGTTTCCATCCTTCCCCACTGGTGAACCCACAAGTAAAAATGACACCTGAAAAAACATTTCTGAAGGTCAGTTATCCAGTCCTAATAAAAAAGACTGAAATTTCCATGTAATTGCAACCAAGAGGCTATGTTGTAAAAACTGAGCTCATTCATAAAGAGAAACAAAGGGGGAAGCTGTCTACAAGGAACAATTCCCAGAGCACATCTCCGTCAGCTTTGGCCCTGCAGACCCTCCACAGACCTTTGCTTTGGTAGCCATTTACATAGGGTGTTCCCAGGAAACCTATAGTGGAGAACGGAGAGAAAGCTGAGATGATCTCTGCTCACACGAAGGCATGAAGCAGAAACTACATGAGGATTTATGACATACTTTTTTTCTTGCTTTCACCATCTTCAGAGATTCAAACAAACTGTCTAGCTAGTATGAATGCTCATGGTCAAATTCCTGTGGGAAATATTCTTGCTGAGTCAAGCTGGCAGAAAAACAGAAATTCTGCTTTGTGGGAAATTCCAGGACCTCTGTTTTCTCTCTAAATTAATCAGAAAAGTCAGAAATCAAATTTTTCGGCAAAATGCTATTTCCAAGTATTTTTCTTGAATATTTGGAAGAAGAGATCGGCCAATCTGAGTTTTACAAGCCACAGCTCTGTGAGATGTGTGCCAAGTATAAAATCTTTGGACATTTCTGTCTGCAGTTCCAAAAGCCACATCACACTGAAGTAAACAAGTGCAGCCACAGAGACAGTGCTCCTCACAGCATTAGACTGCCCTGCAGAAAACACAATGTCTGTGCAGGCAGTGTCTGTAACCTTCCCCTAGCAGACACACCAGGCTGGGTGGAGATCCTTTTCCTTGCAGGGCCATTTGTTGGGCTCTCTTCTGATATCTGTGCAAGGTGAAAGCATGTTTACTGTTTACATTGTGAGTACTTTCTCCTTCCACTGTCATTACCTCTCCCACACGCCGTGTGTGTTCCAGTGACGTGCAAAGGAAGCTACAGCTGACAAAGGAAAGGGACAGGCTCTTAAGATCTCCCCAGAGCCTTGAAACAAAGGCTATTACAAGGAACTGTCTGTGCTTCCTCCAGTGTAGAGTGCAGGCGTACCCACACCGCAGCTCCTGAAGCCTGAATTGTGCGATCCTGTGCAGGACCAGTGAGGCTTGGAGCAGGTGGGCTCATACAGCACACACTGAACTGAGTTCATGAGGCTGAGTGAGGAGGACGTCAACCCTACCTGCTTCCTCTGCATCGAGAAAAGGGAGTAGTGGTCAGCAGCAGATGGCTTCATGAGGTGGTGCTCAAAGGACAGGCCCTTTCTAGCACAGTAGAACACGGGACCACAGCCTCCAAAGCCCAAGCTGGAACAGGAATGGGAAGAAGGACAGGAATAGACCAAGATCTGATGCTGCTCTTGTGTGCCAGAGCTGCACAGACTTTCTCTACATCAAGCCAGAGTCAAGCAGAGATTCCATTAAATAAGGCAATCCCAGGACAAGGTCTCTCATAGTGCTCAGACATCAGGGACAAAAGATGGTTTAACAGAAGTAGAATGAAAGAATTGTTCTGTTAAATCCAACCAGCACCTCCTGTTTCCAGACTGCTCTGTGGCATATTTGTAACAGCAGCATGCCGGGGAGACTGCAAATGCAGGCGTTAAAAGTTACACTATGAGGTGCAGGAGAACTTTAGTTAGTTTAGGCAGTGAATTTACCCAGGACTGACTGGAACACAAAGGAAATGGTGTGTGTGGGCTCTTCACTGGCAGGCAGAAACAAAAAGCATAACAAATCACTGCAAACTCCTAGTGGGAATTAGTAGACAGAAGGGCTGCAAGGCGTATACATGGAGCACATGAAAAACAAGAAGCGGAGCCTAGGAAACCAAGTAACTGGATTATTTCTTCTTGAGCCAGAGTATGAAGTTCCTGTCTTGTAAAGGTGCTTTATTCATCATTCATCTTCAGCTGTAAGAGGAAATAATACAACAAGAAGAAGAGATTTCTAATTGTAGATGCTGCTGTCAAGGTGTCGTAGGGTTACAAACACAAGCCCTGATTCTACTATGTGTTTCTCACAGGTGCCATCCCCTCCTCTGCCTCCAGATGTGGTTAGGTTAACTCAGCTGTGCACTCATAAACTGCTCTTTACAGGACCAGGGCCAGAGTTTTACCAGCAAATTCAGTTTTGGGGAGTGACTTATAGTGAGGCTTAAAAGATCTGGAAGAGAAGAGGTGTGAAACTTCCAAAAAAGCTTCATCATTCTCACTAATTCCCCCAGACAGCAGAATCAAAGGCCAAGTGACCTGATTACGTCCCTCCTCCTTCCTTCACAGACCAGGAAACAGCAACAGCAGCATGCCAGAGTGGGAAGAGTGACCTGCGGTTGCAGAGTTACGAGGAGTAGTGAATTCCCAGGAAGCTTTCACAGAGCAATTGCTAAGAGGTTTTTGGGGACAATATTCTACCAAAACTGAGGTAGTATAAAGAGAATAAAAGGAAGAGGAATATACTAGCGTGACAGTCATGTGGTGCAAAGGGCTAACACCAGCCTAATCCGACATCTTAGCTCCCTTTGAATACATATGGAATATTTTGGGCCTAAGTGAGACGTCAATGGACTCCAGACTGGTTTTATTTTTTTTGCATAGGAGAGAATTCCTACAAACAAAAAATAGACTGTTATAAAAAATTTCCTAGCTCCACTTCCAAACCCTAGAGCGGAGCAGAAATGAAAAATATTGCAAGATTTTCCCCAGTTCTTCTACTGCAAGAGCCAACCTTTAGGATGTGCAGGGTTTATGCCAGCGAGTGTTCACCCATATGATGGAGTTAACTCATGTAGTTTACTGTCCAGCCTCCCTCTCCATTAGCTGACTTTGCAGAAGAGCAGCTGTGCCTTACTGGCTTCTCTCCATGCTTTTGGGGGCTTATCCCACAGCCTCATGCACTGTGCAGGAAATGGCATGGCTCTACAAACCCCTTCCCAGAGGACTGGGAGGAGAGATATCTGTCTGACCCAGAGGAGGGAAGAGAGCCTCTGGAGGACTTGGCAGCACGGGAGACAGGGTAGCTGCACCCGCATTGCAGAGCAGTTATGTCAGGAGCCTTGGGGTTGCACTCGAGGCTATCTCCTTGGCTGGCCAGCCAGCTTGAGTCGAAAAGCATCTTCGATTTATAGAGATGTGGGTGGGGATAAGACACAAGTTACCAGCAACACTGGAGTTATAATCTCATTAACTCTGCAGTGAACACCCACGCTAGGCAGAGAGGCCAGGGAGGCAGGATGAATCCAAAAGAGGAATAGGGCAGTCAGGCTTGTAGTACTGGCTACAGTTGTAGCCTTCTCTCTCTTTCCCTTCATCCCATGCACCCAGTGGTCTCATTGCCGACCGCACAAAGTGAGGGCAGGACATGGTTTTCCTGCCAGTGTCCAGGACACAGGATCTCAGCAGCACGACCCCTTCCCCCTGCTTGTATTGCAGCCGCTCATCCCTCCTCCACCTCCACCCTGAGACCCCGCAGCTGGGCCCAGAGCACGCAGCCAGAAATGGAAGCTGTCAGCGCAATCGCTGTTGGTTTCACAACCTCCTATTACTGCAGCTTTACAGATTATTTGCTCTGTGTGCCAACAAATGTGGACACGTGCTCTGTTCCTGTGGATGTCCATGCATCTGTGTGTCATGCTACCCACCTCCTAAAGTAGAGGGGAATGTGAGGCCCGTGAAAAGGTGATGTCCATGGTTTGGCCGCTGCACATTTTGTGGTCACTCTGTGTATCAGACGGGCATGGGAAATTCCTGCCGGACTCTGGCAACAAGTTTCTCTCTTGGCTGATTTTTAATGGCAAAGGTTTTGTAATCACCATCCGAGCCTGAGGAGCAGAAATTCCTGAGGGGTAATTGGCTTTGTCGGTCTGTTGGGCGCACTCAGCCTTGATCTCTTCAATTACTGTACGCATGTACCTACTCTCACGCTGACACGCCGGTGAGGACAAGCCCGCTGGCTCCATGGATGGGTGCGTGTCTTCAAGCAGTGCAACCGCCCTGGCGGCTAATGCAGTGCACGAGGCATGGGGCAAGGCTAGCAAGAACCAACTCTCATCTCAGCTTGGTGGGAGCCACTTCGGGAAAAAGATCACTGAGGAGACAGGACCTGAGGGGACAAGGGGACAAATGAAGTGGGCTTCCAGTTGGTCCTCTTGTACCACTTAACTCTCAGGTTGCTGACCACGAGTTTCTTCACCTGCCAGCACAGAGGGCACCTCGTTCTCATTACCAGCGAGGAAAACACTCCCAGCAGAGACTCAGCTTCAACTGGCAAAAAGTCTGCACATGCCAGGGTGGCTTATTTTGGATGAATTTTCTGCCAGAGAAGCAGCACATTCTCTTAAGACTCTTGCCAGCATTACTGTATTGATGGGAGGGACAGGATGACTTTTCCTTCCCTTAATTAATGGGGTTATGCAGGCAAAAAATTGTTGGGAATGGACAAGGCTGATGACCCCTTAATGCTGCCTCATCAGCACACAGCATTTAAAGGATGTGTTTGACACTGAAGCATGTTTTGAAGCCCCTCTGTGGGGCCCAAGAGGGTTACACGTAGGCACAAATCTTCAGGCCTAACATCTGATATATCAGATTACACACTGGGGTCTCGGGCACAACGAAGGAGTCAGGATACGTGTGCACAATCCTCCTCACGCACCCCACATCTTCATCGTGGTCTAAACACTCCATTTCTCCACATTACCTCCAGTCCATCTCTGTCCCACCAGTGCCATGTGCTGTTCCCATCCTGCTCCATCCTCCTCATCTCCTCCCAACAGCAAACTCTCTGCTACTGCCTTTCCTCCTCCAGCCCTCAGGTCTGTCACCCATTCCTGGATCACCCCAGGAGCTGCTGCCCCTAAGGCAGTGGCCGGCGAGTTGTTCTCCAGCTCCACCGTCCTGGAGTTCACCACAGGCAACTTTCACTCCCTCATCTCCTCTAATTGCGGTCAGCACCCCCCCGGGCTGGGGGAACTCGTAAATACCACGGCCTTGCGAGGGAGTCTTCCATCCAGTAATTGACTACACTTTCCAGATGCGCTTCCAGCAAGAAATTAAAAAGCAATGTGACCCTTGTCGAGGGTGCAGGCACCCCCCGCAGTGCAAACACCCTCTCCCAGGAAAGCCCTGTCCCCACAGACATGGGGCTGGCTGGGCTGGCAGGAGCCATGGTGACTGGAGCCACCGGGGGGGCTGAGGGGCCATAAATCAGGCCTCTCCCATCCCCTGCTCTCCTCCAGACCCTTATCAGCACCACTCAGCATGGTGGGCACTACAGAAGGGATGTGAGCAGGGCCGCCAGCGGAGATAAGGGCCCCACCGGGGCAGGCCCTGCTCCACTGGGAGCCTGCAGAACCTGCAGGCACAGGGGCTGGCCAGCAGTGCCCGCCCCGCCCCTCGGGGGCAGCAGGCCTGGCACAGGGGTCTCCTCTTCCGCCCCACCCCTGGCTCCTGACAACACTGGGGGCTGCAGCCTGAGTGTCCAGCTCAGCCTGCCCCTCAGCAGACCCCGTGCCTTAACCTGGGCAGGCTGTCACTTCCCCTCCTTGCACCCTCATCCCCTCTCCCCTCTGTCACATGAGAAACAGCCTTAATGAAGAGGCTTAATGAAAAATAAACAAGCTGGGAGCTTTACACTTGGGGAGCGAAACAGCCACAGGCTGACAGTGTGCACCAGTGCCAGGGCACCCCTTCCCAGCCTTGGCCATGGAAGTCACACCGAGTCCCAGAGGACCTGTCTTGCTGGGGGCCATTCTGGCTGCAAAACCCTTTCCCTCAGCACCCAAGCAGCGCCATCGCTTTCCAAATGAGCATCTGCACCCTCCAGCAATGCTGTGATGGGAGAGGAGGCACAGCTGAGTGTCTCTCCTGCTGCAGGCCTGATTCTTGGCTCAGGCTCCAAAAAATGTGGCACCATGTGGCAGAGCTGACACCTTGCTGGGCTTCGCAAGAGGTCAAAGAATTGGGATCAACATGGGGTGCAGGACAAAGAGGTGCAGGGGCAGAGTTCAGTCAGGGAAGGGTTGGGCAAAGGCCCTCAGCAGGACTGCCAGCAACCAGCAGGGTCTGGAGCAACTTGGGGCCGGGGCCAAGGGAGGGAAACGTGCCCTCTGTGTGCTGGGCTCCTGCACCCCCTACTCCCCCAGCGCGATGACCTCCAGGGCAGAAATGACAGTCTCCAGCTGTAGGGCTCTCAGGCAGCAGGGGAGGGGGGAAATCCAGTCTGAGGGAGGGCATCCTCCAACACCAGCGTGGAGTGGAGAGGAAAACTGTGTGTGTTGTGGCTCACTCCTGTCCTGCCGCAGTTGGTGGCTGGGAAGCAGAAGCCAGGGCTGGTGAGGGGAGGTAAGATCAGTGATGGTCCCTGCAAGAGCAGGACAGGGCTCCCTGTACGGGGCACAGAGGGAAGTGCCTGGGGAGCACCAGTGATTCACAGCATCGAGGGCAGGCACAGATAAATGGTTGAAAGGTCTCTCACCCTGCTAATCCTGCTTCCTTTCGATAGCTTTAAATCCATCACTTAAAAATTCAGAGTTTCTCTGTTGGAGAGCTGGGTGGCCTACAGGATGAATGGAGCTCTTCACCCCTGGGGCAGCAGGGAGACTCCAGAAAACAGGGCCAGGAAGGTGCTGGCATGTTAGCACGTAGCTGGGTTATAATTTACACGCATACACCATATGCTTACTCCCATTAGCATCCTGGCTTGGAAGGCACCCAGTCTCCTTTCACCCCTGAAGGAACTGACCTCATTAGAAAGCACTCAGAAGCCCCTTCATGGTTGCCTGCAAAATAGAGGCAGCTACACCTAAACCAAAGCCTTGAACATCAGGCTCAAGCCTTGAACATCAGGCTCGCTCCCCTTTGATGGAGTTAGAAAGACAGCACTTTTCATTGTGGGCAATCTCAATCGGGCCAATTTCCCTGAGGGGACACAGCACACAAAGACATCCGTGCTGCAATTTCAGTGACCTCAGGTGGCATGCAATAGGGATCACTTGCGTTTGCATATTTAAAATAACACCCATGAGAGATTGCCCAAGGGTCCAGTGAAGATCGATTAGCTGGTAGGAGAGAAGTCTTTAACTGCATGGCTAGTCCACATAAGCTGTGGCCTTGGAGGCAGTTAAAATGGGATTGAGACCATACTTAAGCATGGTTTTACTGTTGTCACTAGCACTGTTCACACTGAGTGTGACAAATGCTGTCCCCCTCCTGCACTCCTCTAGGAAAGGTGCAACCATTTCAGAAGCCGCAAGTAAGTCTCAGAGATAGGTGAGGTCTTCAAGGGTCAAACCAGCAGTCCCAGCTACACGGAAGGGCTTTGCCTCTGTGTGGACTTGTCTCCAAGCAGCTTACCCACTCTCCCACCACTCTGGAAGGCTATAGTCCCACACCATCCCCTCCTGCCTTTTTCCACTGTGTTTCTACCATCTCCACTTAATGAGTGCTGTAAAGCCAGCTCCCTGATCTCTGTGGACAGGCCCGGGGTTCCAGGTGGAGAACTGGGGGTAGGAGGGTTGCTGAGTCTGTATATTCTTCCAGATGTCCCCCCGTGCACACTCCTCCATGCAGAAATATCCCTGCTCCTATCAGCAGTTTTGGAGCTGACGTCCTTCATGACGCAGGAAACATCCCGCAGGGGTAATGAGGAATGATCTCCCCCCTCTGGGCTCCCGGACTCTGCCTGTTCCAGCTGGGGAGACCTCACGCTCGTCTCATTGCTGGTGCTCATGGGATGCTGCTGGGTCACACTGGCTTGCTGAAGGCCAGGCCAGGTGACAAAGTGGAGCAGTGGAGATTTAGACTCACCCAGAGAGCTGCCCTTTGGTATTCTGCTCCCCTGCTCCCAGCAGACAGCGTTTTCCTTTCTTCGGGCTGTTAAAAGGCCGTACTGTCAAAAGTCCTTGCATGCCCTCTTGACCAGCATTTCCAGGCACTGAAACCAGTACTGCAAATGTTGAAAGTGCTGGAGCTCAACCCCACACTCCCCGACTGGCGCCTCCATCGTGTTGTCACAAAGAGGACTTGGATCGCTTACAGGAGCAGTGGACTGTATGCAGCAGTTGCTCCATGAAAGGAGCAAGACTCTCAAGGAATGGCCTCAAATGCAGCCTCACCATCACGCCAGCACGTATCTACCATGGAAAGGTGTTTCCAGAGACCCCATCTCATTCCCTGTCCCGATTTGACCACATGGGAAGCTTTGCAGTAGAAAGAAACCAGGCACTGTAGGACCAGGGCAAAGAGAGTTCACAGAGTGAATGCCTAAAGCAAGGTGCTGAAGTGCTTTCATGCCTTGGTGCTCAGGGTCAAAGCTCTCTGACTGGTTAGGTGCTAAATTCCCTCATCAGCCCCTAGGGCTACTGCCTCGGGTCAAAAGCAACCTCCACCACAGTGAGAGAAGGAGGTTCAGCTGCTCTTTAACTCCCTTCCTTCCTTCCTTCCTTCCTTCCTTCCTTCCTTCCTTCCTTCCTTCCTTCCTNCCTTCCTTCCTTCCTTCCTTCCCTGCTTCCTTCCTTCCTTCCTTCCTTCCTTCCTTCCTTCCTTCCTTCCTTCCTTCCTTCCTCAGCATCCCCACTCTTGTCCTTAGAGGTCTTCCCTGTCATGCACTAGCAGCTGCAGGAGGGGACAAGCAGAGAAAGGGACACGAGGGAGAGTTCCGCTTATCTCTCCCGCAGGGAATTTCTCACCTCCACTCTGTTCTGCCCAGCTGCCTGGGAGGCAGCCCTGTCGCCAGAGACAGCGTCTGGCCAGCTGTGTTGACAAAGTCACAAGAGATGTGGAGTGCACATGGAGATCAAGGCAGGGCTGACACAGGCTTTAAGCTCATTCCCACTGCTCTGCTCATCAGAGAAAGGAGGTGGGGGTGGGAAGGGGAGAAGACTTGTCTTCTGCACTGTGCCGAGACCCAGGAGCAAACCTGGGCTCCTCTGTTTCCCCAGCCCAGCTGCTCTCAGCCACTCACACTTCCCTGCCTGGTCCCAGCCGGAGACAGCACAGGGTTGACAGCCGGAGGCATCACATCACCTTTGCAGAGAGGGCAGAAAATGTTTTCCTCATATTCGAGTAGTGCTGTCAAAAACTAGTGAAAGTTCCGGTGTCAAACACACCAAGGTTTTGCTCCCAGACTTGACAAGGAAGCAAGCTCTTCAGGACAGGCATCCATAGAGCATGCTGTCTCCTTCCCACTCTTCTGCTCTCCTATTGCAAGGTTCCTCATCTGGATGATTCCTCATTCAGATACTTATCTGCTGAGTTTGGCATCAACCCTTAGATCTGAGCGCTCTGCCCACGATCCTGCTGCACCCCTGTTTGCAAAGGATCATGATGATATACACTGTAACTGCCTGGCAGAGGAGGGCAAGTTCGCATTTGTCTGGCAGTTCTCATGCACACATCTCGACTGATTGCAAGTGCTCGTCTGTGCCTCTCTTTAGCACGGAGTTCACTTGCCAGGAGGGGTTTGCCCGTTTCCACAGGCTGGGACCAGAACCACTGCCAACACCTCCAGCAGCAAGAACAAAGCTGCTTGGAGTGCCCCCTCTCCACATCCTCCTGGACATGCAGGCTCTGTTGCCCCCTATTCACAGCCCCCCAGCACCTTGCACCACCTGCCCCCTCCATGCCCCAGTCTGCCCTTACAGCTCACTTCAGCTAGGTGGGAAATTCAGGTGTGTTGGGTGCACTCAAAAGAGCCTCCCTCTTGCACTGCAGCGCTCCCAAGCACTTTGTGCACTGGTCTGTCGGTGCTGGCGCCTGGTAAGACATCAGGGGAACCTGATGGGCTCTCAGGACCGAGCACATCCCCAGCCCTAAATGACTGCTGTCCTCGCCACTTGGGCAGATTGGGATGAGTTAGCAATAACATTTCCGTACTGGTGTATCCCTCAGTGGGTATCCTTCCTAGTATAGAAATGCTGCTTTCAGTTTCATTGTGAGACTGACAAAATAAAGGCCAGCTTAGCCTGAAATAGCTGCGTTTTTAATGGTGCTCCACTCTCACTGAGGACAATAATGAATCCCATCCCCGGAGGGGCAGCAGAAGCGGTGCTGAAAATCTGGCCGGCAGTGCTGCCACTGCCGGCAGCCCCAGACACACAGCGGTGTGGATGCAGGACGCCTCATGGGGAGGGAAGAAGAAGTAGGACTTCTCCTTCCCTGACGCTCTGTCTCCACCTTTGTGTTGCAAAAACAAAGAGGTTTGGGTGTGATTCCGCCCTGCGCCCAGCGGCAGCTTTGGCGGTTGCGTGCACAACGTGCCCGCTCCTGGTGCTGCTCATGGAGGAGGAGGGTGCCTGTGCCATGGGCACGTTCCTCGGCCCCCGAGGCACCATGCTTCTCCCTCTCCAAAGTACACACGCCTGCACCACCTCCCATGTGCCCGCAGCGGAACAGTTGCTGGAGACTTTTCCATGCTGCAAGCCAGGTTGGATGAGCAAGACCAGGTTCTTCCCAAGGTGTCCGACCACCTCCTAACATGAAATTACGGAGCTGATCGATGCAGATGAGCACGTAGAACAGCGTGTGCTGTCTCAGCCTGACTAAAAGAGCTTATGGTTGACAGCCAAACCTGGATTGACTTCTTCCAGGATTACCTCAGGGAGCAGGGATCTTCTCTAGTTCTCCTTGTCTCATTTTATTATTTTGACCCTTATAGCAATATCCAACTAAGCCCCTCAGGCTAGAAATCAAGGGGCTGCAGTTTTCCTAAGTGGTCAGTGGAAGCCAAGAACAAGGAGAGCCACGTACCAATTCCCTTTTCAACCTAGAATAGCACATACAGGGTCAAGGATCCCACAACCAAAAAACAGAGGGAGGACCACATCTGTATGACAGAGAGCATAAGGTGTCAGAAGGAAAAAGGATCAGAGGAGGAAGAAAAATCCCCTGATGCTACTTACGCATGTGTTCCCAACTAAAAACCACTGCCAGAGCAAATTGTGAAGACCCCAGGCCAGAAGGAATGGAGCTATAGTAGCGTCTCCATCCAATTTGGCTCCCATGACAAGAAGAGGAGCCTGTGGTAAGCAAGCTGGCAAAGCCTGCCAGAGCCAAGCTATACAGTAACATTAGCTGTCAGAAGCAGAGCCTCTGGGCTATTCAGTCTAGGCTGCTTTTTTTTTTTTGAGTCTTACTCTGCTTTTTCCAAACTCCTGACTCTGACAAGCATTCTGGACAGCCTGCTAACTGTGAGCTAAGTTTGGCCTGAAAGCATATAATCCTAATGAGAATAGAAAGACCTAACTCTCTTTGGGAGCTCCTGCTAGACTTCAAAGGATCCAGGACTTACCAAGCGGTTTTGAAACACATCCATGACTTCTGGCCCACTTTCTGATTGCCTCTGAGGAGGGAAGGCTCTGTGCATGCCTGGGAAGTGGCATGGGGCTAGGAGAGGAAAGGAGGGGGATGTTCAGTGGGAGTGGGGTGGGACACAGAGGGGCTTGCAAGGAGCAGGGGGGCGATGAATCTATGTGCCAACAGGGGACCAGGAGGATCAGGAAGGATAGACACAAGTCTTCTTCTTGTTGCTGAAGAATGCATATGGCGTGGTGGAGATGAGAGGGTGGAAGGGGAAGGGAAAATATCCATTAGTGTCCAAAGCGAAAGACTTGACAACAAAGAGAGGTGCAGAGCTGGGAACACAGGACTGGATATGAAAGGAGGTGTACAGACAGAAAAGACAGCCCGGGAGCACACGCATTATCCTGCATGGATGCCCACATGCGTGCTGAGTTGGGACTCCTGATTCTTCATCTGCCCACTTAGTAATAACCCCCTGGACCCTGCAATACTATAAAAACACCTCTCCCAAAGGAAAGTGCTTCCTAAGGCTGGAGAGGACCCATGAGAGCAGGCTCTCTCATTCAAAACCCTTTTCACCTTATACTGGTTTTGCTGCATATGTCAGAAGGAAGCACGTATGTGCCTGTTTAATCCTGGACACTGGCACACAGGTATTATTACTAGCTCAGGGTGTCACATGAACTGAGAGCAAGAGGGAAACAAGAGAGTTGGGAATGCAAGACCCAACTGGACAGAAAACAGCAGAGCCTCTCTTTGTATCCCTTCTGCCTTGTCAGATCTAACGTTGCCCAAGTCAGAGCTGCACATGGATGTGCTGCTGACAGAGCACTATGCAGATGAAAGCCTGGTGCTATCCCAGGAAGAATGTGTGGCACATTGCTAATGCAGAGAGGGGCTGTCACCCTCATAGGCACCACTGGCATTTCAGTGTCTGATAGATCTCTCATGGATTTATACACATCTGGCCATCCTGTTGCTGGAGTGCCTTATGTGGAAAGGCAACTGCAACGCATTTATCAGACTGCGCAGAGATGCTCACCTGCCTGCCAGCTGCTTCCTGCTGCTCTGCTGACTGGCTTCATCGCTCCCTCCTCGTGAATATCAGCCTTTTCGACACCAGTCAGCAGCAGTCATAGCTGTTACTTAATGACTTGCTCCACAGGAGCTGCTTGCCCAGAAATACAGAGGCAATGGCCTGTCTTCTGCACTCTCCATGGCTGCCAGACTGCATCCCTGGGGAGGCCCCAGCCCCACCACCCTGGCAGCAGTGAGGTGGGTGGCAGCATTTCATCCCATGCACAAGCACTGCTGCACTTCAGTGCTCAGAGCTGGCAAGACCAGAGCGTACCCCTGGTCTGTACCCCAGATTGTAACACCCAGCCCTCTTACCAGCCCGAGAACGCAGAGACACACACATACACCCTCCCATCCTGGGCCTAAGCAGAGCCTCCAGTGCAGATGTACTCTCCTATCCCGCACTCATGGACAATGGGAATGGTCTCACTTAAAAAGCTGTGGACAGAATGAATCACAGCTTCCCTCAGGCCTCATCTCTGGCCCTTCCCAATGAGATGAGATTGGCAAAAAGAAACCAGCCCATCACCCAGAGCTGCCTGCTAGCTTTATGCAGCACCAGGGGGAAACACCCTGTCTGCCACTCCAGGACCAGGCTCACTCCATCAAAGAAATGGAAAGAAAAAGCACTCCATCGAGATGGTAAAGAAGCCCTGGGTCCACACCAGGGCCTGCCAGTGAACAGCAGTCCTGAAGTCACAGGCTGTGCAAGGAGCCGTGAATGTTGAGGGATGCAGGCAATGTTGTAACAGTGAGAGAAAACAGATCTTCACCAAGGGGAGCAGCCAAACGTTTTCCCCAGGACCCAGCAGTGATGACTGTGTCTTGCTCTGGGCTAGTCTGCCCTGTCCTAGAGAACATAAGAACTAGCACCTATTTTACTTGTCTCTCCCAGTTCTGGTTTCAATTGCTTGTAACTTTCCACTTTCGCCACTTGGGCTGACATTTTCCAGGCCAGGCATCTGCCTTAGCCTGTTACAAGAAAAAGTGAAGTAAAAAAGAAAACAACCCACCAAAAAAGACCCAAGCACATTTAGGGAGTTCGACCATCTTCAGAGTACCAGAAGGAAAAGAGGTTCTTTTGTCCATGCTAAAAAAATCAACACTTACAACTCGTTAACTGAGAATTTGCAGTTTAAAGCAAGAACTTGAAATTAGGCAAGAGAAGCGCCTAGCTGCCAAGAATATGTCTCTGCTGTCCCCAAGGAAAATATCCCTGAATTTTGATCCAGTTATGAGCTCGATACTCACATAGAACAGATTTGGCAGAGTCAGCGGCTCCATGCTGAACGTTTCTGCCCCAAGTGAGTGTGCTGTATGTCCACACGGAACTCTCAAGCGTCAAACCAAACTGGTCCTACAACAGAACAGCTGCATCTCTCTCTGTCAGTGCGTGTGGGGTGGGGTGTGTTGATGGAAATGTTACTTTCTCTGAAGAACATAAACATTTGCCTTGTAAAATCTTGCTGAATCACCCGGTCCCAGTTTCCAAACCTTACCTGAAAATACTTGCCAGGTCTACCCTAACTTCATTCACTTCACACACCTTTTGATTTCTGCCATGACCAAGATTGTGTGTCACAAACACCTCCGGTTTCCTTCCCTAGAGAAGACAAATTCATGTTCAGCAATCCTAAGAACAATGTAAATCAGAAAAACACATAGAAAAAATGTAACATGATGGTGTTTCTATAGTATCTGACCCCCTTATGGCCAGGGAGTTAAATCCTAGATGCAAAGAAAACCTTAATTCCACCACTTCCTCACTGGAGAGGTTTGAAAATATTTTAACCTCTATTGCTGTGTAGGCTCTTACTCTTTCATCTCTGTAGTTTCTGAGCTAGTCCTAAGCAGTATCGATCATGACTCTGAGACTTGGGCCTCTGTTTCTTTTACCCTGCATCCAGGGGAGGAACTGGGGGAATATTTTGAAGCCTTCTTTCTCAGGCATTATGCTTTTGGTTAGGTGTTGCAGACTGGGGAGGACAGCTCACAGGTGTCTGCTCCAAGAAGAGTTCTAGAGAGGAAAACTGACTAAAGGGAAGCCGTGGCCCTTTCCACCAAGGGCTACTGATACATCTTTCAGGGTATTTGGAGGTCCAGATTTCCAGATTCAGCTTTCACATCAGCAGTTCCAGAAAGCAGAAAGCAGAGTAAACCAGGCATTGATGTACATAGTACCTTTCATATCAGGACCCCTGATTTTGTATCAGTTTCACCTCCCAACAGACCAGAGAGACTTGGTAATAATTATTACTTTTTCCTTTTGCAGAGTAGAAAACAGACAGTGAATATGAGGTGAATTACCCATAGACAACAAATAAACCACATGCAGAGTCATGAGAGGAGCCCAAGTGTTCTGACTCCTTTCTTCCTGCTCTGACCGTGACAGTGAGCTGGAGTATCAGATGCCACATACAGATAATAACAACAACATACATTGGTGCCTTATAGAAATGCTGCACCCTTTAATTTTAGCCAAGACTTTTGTGTACACTTCTTCCTTGTTCTGCTAAGTATTTGTCCATAGCTATGTCTAGCCACGTTGATAGTGACGCATGTGAAGTCTTTCATGGTGCAGGGGCGGTTTGGTCCTTCAGTAGTTTCCCTGAGGACACAGAGCATGCTGGAGGACATGTGTCATGTTCTGCATGCCACTGGGATGGCTTTGGGACATCCTAACGATTTTATCCTCTGTTGTTCAAATAGAGTTTGAATTCAGGGTGACAATGCCTTGCTGTGCCATGTAAAATCCCCAGCATGGACTGCTTCTTGCTAGCCTGACTTACTGCTAGCACCACCCAGCACTTCATCCCTTTGTCTTTTGTTGGCTGCTATTCTGTGTCTATGTCTCCCCATCAGAAAGGGCATAGGACTGAGAGCTCCCTGCAACACAAGCCTTGCACTGTGCAAGCTGTCCAGCTTCTCTGCAGGGGATACAAATGGTAATCCTAACACAGGCAGGACCATGCCCATCCTCAGCCTTCCCTGAGTGCTGGGAGCTTCCATGACAGTGACCACGCTTTGTTACAGCAGATGCTGTCAATCTGGATGACTGCGTAGAAGGCATGAAGCGATTTCTGAGGATGAAAGAGGTGGGACCAGAAGAGCCTTCCCTAAAGCCTGGGAAACAACGATATTCTTTGCCGAGTCCCCACCACGTAATTCCTTGCAGAATACTTTCTTCCTGCTGCATCTTGCCCTGTTTCAGACATCTCCTTTTCTGACTCTCTTCTCCCTCTCTCTTTCAATCTCTGCTGTTTGTTCTATGAAACTATTCATCAGATAATTCCCGCAGATGGCTCCCGGGCATCAGTTCACTCATGAACAGCTCTGTGAAAGTCTGCTTGAAATACAGCTGCTTTGAGTGGATGCGCAGGTGACATGGGATCATTCTGTCCCTTGTCATGAGGAGAAACCTTTGGATGGCGCAGATATTCTCACAAACAGACAAACTCTGAAATGGTTTCCTGAGGTCAGTCTCTCCTGTCTGATGTTCACGTCCCTTTGAAGCACAGTGAATACTCAAGGCAGAATCACCACGTTCAAAAGCAGTTAGATAAATTAGTAGGTATGGGTCAATTTAATAAGAGATGCAAACATCTCTGGGCAGACTGGACAGTAGGGCCAGCAGCAGCTGATTCTCCAGCAGGCTTGTGCAAAGTTTCCATGCCCCTGCTGAAGTAAAGGAGTGTAGAGGTAGAGAAATCAATATCCACTGTTTGCTCTATTTCTTTTCCATGCTCTCCTCTGTGAGCACAAACCAACCAGAGTCTTTGCTTAGGCCCATCCCCAATAGCCCATCTGAACCCTACTCTAGCTGAGATCACATTGGAAGGCATTTCTCAGAATGACGGGCCTGCTTTCCTCAAAAGAGGGGCTTAAAACCAAACAACCAAAGCCATTCAATTAGAGTTTGGGGCTTAGAAGGCCCCTTATCTCATGAAAAGACAGATTAAAGCCCTCTGATAATTTATAAAGCGCTTAAAAGTTTAAAAGGGAATTGAGCTTTTATCTGAACTATCAGATAACATGAAAAGCGCAAAGGCCGTGCACAAGTCAGCCCCAGGGTGCAGTCACTTCATCGTAGAGAGTTTGTGCTTCCAACCATGGATCTGATCCCAGTTCCTAAAATTAAGAGCCATACTCCCAGACTCTCACGGACTAGTAGCCGGGCCAGTCTGACATGTCCCCGCGGCTCAGACACGCAGTCACGTAACTCTCGCCTAGAAAGTCCTTGGGTGTCCTCACTTAGTGGTGCTTGACAGCTCCTGTGGTGAGATGGGCCGGCTGTCCTGGATGCCTTTGAGTGAACATCCTGGCACTGAGGGCTTCTCCCACCACACCAGCGGCCAGTGCTTACTTAATGCTGGTGTGCGGTGTGCTCAGCATGCCCTAAGCAATGTATAGTTGGCCCAAGTGCTCTCAGAAGCTTGCCCAACCTGTTTTCCTTCCAGTTGGTATTTCAAACAGCCAGTTATTATTTGTGTGGTTGAGGCCATCATTCATTTACTCTCCTGGTAGACTTCTGCTGTCTTCCCAGCTGTCTCCCTCTCATGCTCATGTCCACTTTGGCCGCTGCTGACAATGGTGTCCTGACAGGCTGAGACCACCATCAAACAACGGAGGGAGGAACATGTGCGGGACACAGAGCGTACCCTGGAGCTGGCCCTGGGTACTGGAACTGGCTCCTGCAGGAGACTGGGACTCTCAGGCTCACTGCAAAATGGCAAGCTCACTATTCCCAGTCATTGCCCATGCGTAACGGAAATAACTTGCCCTTTGAGCAACAGGGCTAACAAAGCCTGGGGTTCCTGGGGAAAAGAGCATGTCCTCTGTCCCCAGACATCATCACCCGCTGCATTAATCCTCACCCCACAACATGCAAGGGACAATAGCAGTGTGCATAGTCTAGAGCTAGATACCTGCCAGCGGGCAGGTCACGTTCACATGTGGTGATGGTGTGGCCAGCTGATGTCTGACAGTTGGGTTCTCCCTCTCTTTCCTTCAGAAATCACTGGTTTGTATCATTTCACCTATTCTGACAGCCACAACGTTACAGTTTTTGAAACTTCTACTGCTCTTTCAGATGTGATTGAAGCTGACTGACATGTTACAAAGCTACTGGAAAAAGGGAGGATGGACAGCCAAAGAAGCATTGTTTCCTTTGGAAAATGGGCTTTAAAAATACCCTGAAGATAAACCAGACTTTCTTTCTTTGTGCTGACCTTCAGTAAAAATGTATCCTTCATCCAGCACTCCTAACCTCAGTCATCCCAGCATGCCAACAGAGCAACCTGGCCCATCCTCACTGAACCAAACTACTCAGTCTCTCATGACCGAATGAATCAAAAACTCCACCTTGCATCTGCTTTGCTGGCAGCCCACAAGAGGATCAAACTGTTCTCAAAATAAAGCATTATGGAAATTGTCTGCCAAATACTTGTTTTGAAGGGCCTTTATTGCAGTCTTTCAAGACCAATTTGAAGGTTGACTCTGGAGATTTTGGAGCATCACTTGGGGACACAGCTTTGTCAATCTCTGATCTGAGGGCCAGGAAACCTGAGTCCTTTTCCCAGCTCTTTCTAGGACCTTCCACATTATCTTAGAGAGACAATTCCTTTTCATATTTTCTCCCTCAGAGTTTGTCCATCTGCTTTGTTTAAACTGTTTTCTCTTCGAGAAGGAGGCTGGCATTAGTGAAGAAGTGACCGGCATTTCCAGAATGGGGCAATGAACTTGACAGACAGGGCAGTAGAACACTAATAGCACACAATAATAGATAAGGACTCGGCAGTCTTCATTTCTGGAGAAATATATGCAAGGAAATAAGTATAACAGAGTATTCTTAGCTGGAAGTGGCTCACGAGGATCATCAGAGTCCAGCTCCTGGCTCTGCCCAGAACAGCCCCAAGAATCACACCATGTGTCTCATTGTCCAAATGCTTCTTGAACTCTGTCAGGCTGATGCTGTGACCACTTCCCTGGGGAGCCTGTTCCAGTGCCCAACCACACTCTGGATGAAGAACCTTTTCTTAACATCCAGCCTAACCCTCCCCTGACACAACTTCAGACCATTCTCTCAGGTCCTGTCACTGGTCACCAGAGAACCTGTGGAACCCCACTAGTGACAGGTCCCCAGTCTGATGTCACCCCACTCCCTGTAACCCTTTGTGCCTGACCTATGAGCCAGTTGCTCACCCATTGCATGATGTGTTTATCCAGTTGTGTGCTGGACATTTTGTCCAACAGGATCTTTGAGAGATGGGATCAAAAGCTTTACTGAAATCCAAAAAGATTACATCAACATGTAATAGATGCACAATATGTAAGTACACTATATATATCTAAGGAGATGCACACTGAGATGTGCCACACAGCCAGGCCTGTCCAACACCTTCCATGCAGTCAGGCAAGGCTCGCTCCAGGGACCACTGTGTGTCAGTACTCAGCAATTGACAGCTCTTGTCTGCTGAAGAAGATTTTGTGTATACATCAGCCACTTGGCTTGTGTGGTGCTGAGCATGGGAGCCACTGTGAGATGGAGGTGTTCAAAACATTCATGAAACACTAGAACATTTTGGAGGGTTTGTGCTGTGGTTTGTCCTTTGGTTTAGGACACCACCAGAACCGGCCAAGAATACTTTAGCGTGACAACGTTCTCATTCGCATGGCTGGCATGCTAACATCCTCATTCTTACCTTGCATGTCTGTCAAGTATAAGCAAAGTATCTATTAATTGTGTCTGACTGGATTTCAGCCGCTCTTTTGAAAGGTTGCTGATACAAGTTTAGACAATAGGCCAAGAGGAGGCTGAATCCCCATGGAGAACACACAAGGCATTCTCTTGTGTTGCTGATTTAATAAGGAAGAATTGAATACTCCTGTTTAGAAAGGCCCAAATACTTTGAAGGTTTCTGCTTGAATGGAAGTTGGAATTCACTTTGGCTGTGCTCTCACACTCTGCATGCTCGCCTCCCCACACTGCCCCAGCCAGGGATTTTACTGTGGGAACCTCTGCAAGAATAGCAGGTGACAATGCTAGCTTTTTGTGGGAAACCGTGTTTCCAGAAGATACCTCCTTCCAAATGTGAGGCTCATCCTCCAGGGCCAGCAACAAGAGGTGAGATGAGATACATGATACTCAACACACAAGACCATAAATGAGGTGATCAACATGTGCCAAGAAAATGAAATTAACTTTGATTTTGAAGCACTGGAGATTTGCGAATAACAAAACATCTGACAGTTCATCTGTAGGCAAGCCATAAATGTATCACTTGAGATGACAAATAATCAATCATAAACTCATGGGCTGCTTAACAACATGACCAGGGATGAAGCGCCCCAGATACATGATTGGGAGTTTTACTCACTTGATTGCAGGCATGACTCCTCAGGTCCACATGGAACCAGAAACTCAGCCAAGATCTCACCAAGCTGGCCCTAGCTGCCAACTCCAAACCCCTTCGCTTAGTCAAGTCCTCTGTGCAATACACATTTCCTGCCCTATCCCTTGCCAAAGTCCCACTTATCTGCAGCTCACCCCCAGCAGCAGATGGAAAACATCCACAGCAAGAAGCAATGGGAAAAATCAGCTCTGGTTGGCTCCTTACCTCTCAGCATGCTCCAAAATCAGTGAGCTGTGTTGGCTCCCTGTCCCAGACAGTGCTGCCATCTCTCCCTTTCCATTTTAACTGCTTCACATAAGGAGTGGAAAATTCTGCAAGGGAATTAAGCTGCTGGGAATACTGGTAGGCATTAAGCTGTGAATAACCTCTCACTCGCCTGAGTCACAAGAAACACGTTAGTGAGGGAAGCAGGGTAGGTCAGTGCCACGATGGGACACAGGCATGGATGTCTCTGTGTGTCAGATACCACAAAAAACAATAACCCCTGCATTACATTTATTACATAGGTTTATAAGAGCCCAAAGCAGCAAGATGTGCCAGTCTGCACTGCATTACAAGTTTGCAGAGCCCCAGACACAAGATCCAAGCAGGCACGACTCACTCCCTGGCAGAGTATCTCACGGAGCAGCGTACTAGAGTTTCGTAAGCGCCGTGTGTCCCCCAGCACAGGAACACGAACAAATGCCGCGTGCCTAACGCACCCGAGTGTGGAGGCTGCGCATTACTGCAACTTTCATAATCACAGCTTCGTATCTCCGATGTGATAACAGACAGACAGTTTCTATTACGCAAACGGCACCAGGTAGGGCCAGGCAACCCTCAGCGAGGCATCACTGGCATTCTAGGAACGGCTCTGGTCCCCTGCTGCCAAAACACACCACCCAGAGCACGTCCCAGTGTGGTGACATGCCAACGGGGAGCTTCAGCTGTCTTTCTGCGGCAACACGGGCTGTCTTTTGGGACTGACGAGGAGCATATTTTGGGAGGATACTGTGAAGTCCTGCTGGAGAAGGCCAGCAGCTGGATGAGTGTGGAGCAGCTCAGGCAAGACCTGACACCACACAGGGTGCCTGTTGCTTATATAAAACAGCTAATAAAGCTGGTTATCATCCCAGCAACTCTTGCCTTAGGTGTCAGTGGCCATGTGGAGGACACCCAAAAGCAATATACATGCTGGCTTTGCTGCCCAAGGAGAGGAATGCAGAGTAGGAACTCAGCAGTTGGATTTTGTTGGTCCTTTAACAGATATCTAGCAACAAATGTGGAGCAAAGCTCTTTTCAAAAGGCACTTAAGCATGTGTGGATTAAAGTTAAGCATGTGTTTGTGTGCTGTCCTAGATCATATCCATTGCAATCTCAGGGCCTGTGTCTGCAGAGGCTTTGTTGGCAGAAGGTGTCTTAATGCAAAATGCCACCTACTGAGAACAGGCTTTTGCTGGGGTTTCCTGCCTAAATGGAGGACATAGCAAGCCGATGTGCAGAAACAGAGAATTATACCCAGCAGGTGTAGAGGCTCCAAACATTTTTAGTCACACTCATCAGAAAAAAACAAAACAAACCCAACAAGCTGTTATAGCTGCATCTTGCTCACAGACTTTTGTGAAAGAGCCTAGAAGGCACATAAAAGACACATATTCACACCTCTGCCTGCTGAAGACAGACACATTCTTCCATTCCTTTGGGTGAGAATGTACTGCGGTGTATTTATTTGCAACCAAAAGCATGACAGGAAAGGCCTTGGTGAAAATTCATCCAAGGAAATTGTAAAAGAACATTACAAGTACCAAGGGCATCAAATGAAAGCAGCAAGCAAAGCACACAGTAGGATGTGTCTGTTGACACAACAGGTAGGGACACTGTGGAAGTCCTCGCTACAGGATGCTGTGGATACTACAAGTTCACAGGGTTGAAAACCAGCAAAAAAAATGTGTGGAAAAAGAACAAAAAAATGCAACAAAGATACTAGGTCTGCCCCAGAAAGTCCCCCAAATAACAAACTGTGGGACACTGGGGAACATTTGGGAGATGTATCGCTATACATTTGCCTTCGAGTAATGCTCTTTGCATGTGTTATCAGCCACTGTTGGAGACAGGCTGCTGGGCTCCAAGCACCCTTGGTGTGACACGGCACAGCTGTTCCTCCCCTGTGGACACACACTTCCTGCTTGGTGAGGGCAGAGAGAAGCAGCAGACTCCCAGCAGTCAGTGCCGGAGGGAACACCTCAGCTTGGATCAGGCTCCATCCCATAGATGGTTGTGCATGATCAGGGATAGATATTTTGCTCAAATCGAGATTAGGCAGAGACTCGAATCTGGGCATTTCTCCCTTGGTACAAACACTAGCATGCGCCCATCATATTTCAGCTCTGAAAAATGTAAGTTTCACTCTGAAAATCACATTTCACGCACAAAAACTGGAAATTTGACACAACACACTCTCTGCCAGAATAGCTGAAATATTGTGGCTTTGTCCCAACATAGACTGAGAGCTAATTAGAAAGCTTTGAAAGTTGTTCCCAAACAGAACTGCTTTCCTCTGGTTATCTACCATGGCAGTCTCACTCCAGAAATACACAAATATGTCCAAAAATACAAGGATGTGGATCAGCAATTCGTAAATGTATCTGGAAAAGAATGGCACAGTCTATTTTACACAGAAGTAGTAGCATGGCTATAGTTAGAAGCTGAAGCTCTGAGAAGTGTTCAGATGCTCCTTTTCCAGTGTTCCGAGAGGAAATGCCGGAAGTCAAGGACACGGGCAGTGCTGGGGGGAAGCTGGCAGAGGGGTCTGGGATGTCAGCCACAGAAGGAAACTTCCATGAAAAAACACAACAGAAAGGTAGTAAAGAATCATTCTAACACAGTAATGGCAATTCCAGGCACCCAAACTCACAAATCAGATTAAAAAATTTCATGAGCTTTGTTTAAAAATAAAAAATTTAAATCCAACATGGTAAGCTATAGTTTTTATATCTGCAACAGAGCCTTTAAGTGTTCAGACTTCATACTCCCAAGCTTTTATTGATGACTCTTTGGGCTGGAAATTAGTTTTTAAAAGTGCAGGAAATGTGTTTGGGTTGAAATCAAACTGATTTGGGGATTTTTTTTGTTACAGTCCTTTTGAAATCCTTGCTGTTACATGCAGAGCAGCTCCTGCCTTAGTAAGACTTTGGCCTAAATATTTGCCCTGAAAAAGACTTTCAAAAATAGCAAGGTCAAGGAAGAATAGGGCCAAGGATCCATTCATGACTATCAACACTAAAATAAAATTTTAAAATAAGAAAAAGAAGAGAAACTTGCTACATGTTTTGTTTGGGTTTTTTGTTTTTCTTTTTGCTTTTTTTTTAATAAATACCATCAATAGCGTGAAACAGAGCGGCCAAATTTTCTGGATTAATTGATGAGTAAATCCACTGAAGTCAAGTGGTTTATGAGCAGAATAGCCTGCAGAGTGTTAACAAAAAGAAGGAACAAAGATACTAGCTGGTTTTGCAATACAGAAAAAAACCCCAACTTTAAAGTAGCTGCTTTTCTGTGGAGACAGTTCCTGACATTCAAAGTAATTACTGAATGTTTAACTTACCAACTCATTAGAGGCTATTTACATTGTTTATGGGCATATGAATAATTACACAATGAAGATAGTGAAACATAATCACCTAATAACAGCATACAGTTGTGGCGTAGATGAATTGGATGATCGAGGAGATCCTGCCTAAGTGCTGCCAGCAAGCCCCAGCCTGCCCTGATCATGGGGTGCTTGGAGACTCCTTCCTCATCTCCCACAAGCAACAAGTCCAGAAGAGGCAAAAAAAATTTTCAGGGACACTTGCTCTAGGGGGGGCGTAGTCCAGAGGGAAAGCAAGGAAGGAGACATGCACATCCTTGCAGGGAAACACAGGTGAGAGGCCTTGCCCAGAGCCTCAATACCAGTGTCACCGCCACAGAGAGTGTAATCAGGACGAGTGGTATTTGGGAGTGGTTCTCATTCTGTCCAGAGGCAAATTCCAAATCAAGAATTTGATCCTGATGAAAGGTGTTTGACAGGCAGCCTTGAAGATCGAAGGCTTCAAGGTATAAAAAAATGGCAACATCAATGCAAATTCAAGTTACGTTAACAAATTAACTTCTTACAGTATCACATCTCCTATTTCTTATAGGCTTCCCCTGACCACGTCACCATTTAAAAACAAAAAGGCTGACATGGCCCTGTCTTAACCAAAACTGATGTCTCAAGGTAAAAGGTTGTCTCAAGGATGGTAAAGAGAAACAGTGACGTTGAAGACCTAGCTCCAAACTGATACCAAGTTATGGCACAGAAACTCTTCAAGTGCTGCAAGATGCTCCCTTTGCAGAAAAACCCCATGCAGGAGGAACATCCACCAACAGCTCACAGCGATGTGAGCTCTTCTTCTTCTGCTCTGTGCAGTGGCCAGCATCTGAGGGAGTGGCTGATATACCGGCAGGCTGTGCTGCCACTCAGCAGGACCTCAATAGGCTGGAGAACTGGGCAGAGAGAAACCTAATGTGGTTCAACAAGGGCAAGTGCAGGGTCCTGCACCTGGGGAGGAATAACCCCAAGTGCCAGTCAGTTGGGGACTGACCTACTGGAGAGCAGCTCTGTGGAGAAGGACCTGGGGGTCCTGGTGGGTGACAAGTGGACCATGAGTCAGCAGTGCCCTTATGGCCAGGAGAATCAATGGTGTCCTGGGGTGCATCAGGAGCAGTGTGGCTAGAAGGTTGAGGGAGGTGATCCTGGCCTTCTACTCAGCCCTGGTGAGGCCACCTCTGGAATGCTGTGTCCAGTTCTGGGCTCCTCAGCACAAGAAAGAAAAGGAGATATTGGAGAGGGTCCAATGAAAGCCACAAAGAGGATGAGGGGTCTGGAGAATCTCTTATGAGGAGAGACTGCGGGAGCTGGGCCTGGTCAGTCTGGAGAAGAGAAGACTGAGAGGGGATCTCATTAATGCATTTAAACCTCTCAAAGGTGGATGTCAAGAGGTTGGCGCCCGACTCTCTTCAGTGGTGCCTGGTGACAGGATGAGGAGTCATAAACTAAAACACAAGAAGTCCCACATCAACACAAGGAAGAACTTCTTTCCACTGAAGGTGGCAGAGCACTGGAACAGGCTGCTCAGGAAGGTTGTGGGGTCTCCCTCTCTGGAGACATTCAAAACCCACCTGGACTCGTTTCTGTGCAACCTGGTCTAGGTGACCCTGCTTTGGCAGGGGGGGTTGGACTGGATGATCTCCAGAGGTCCCTTCCAACACAAAAGATTCTGTGTGATTCTGTGCGATCTGGTCAGTGGTTCCACATGCATTGGACTCGCAGACACACTTTAACAGGGACACTGAAGCATGGCCAGGTCGGGGGAGTCAGCAAGACTGACTGTTTGCCCCCCCGCAGCCAAGAAAGCCAGAGACCCTCAATGTTCGATAACCTCAAAGGTAGCAGAAGAGCCCTTGCCTTGTCTGGGAGCATCTTTTCCGTGACAGTGCCCAAAAGGGGGATGAACACCTCTCTGATGGGGCAGACAGGCAAGAAGGACATAGATGAAGTCCAACACCAGTTTCTGCAGGCAGGCCAGTGGCAGCACTACTGTGATCTACAGCTCCCTGTGCCTGCAAGCTCCTCATGCTGCTCTTATTCCAACAAGCCCAGTGCTAACCATATGCTACAGTTTCCCATCTGCTGCCAGCTCCATCCCAAGCTCATGCCTTCAAAGCTGCCAGGGATTTGTACCCCAAAGCCCAGGAAGCAGCTCCTGCTTTTTGGACCGGCTCTTTTGGCCTAAATGCAAACTGAAGCTCCAGCAAGAACTACACTGTCTCTGAATGGACCACAGGGAAATCTCAGCCCACTTCAGAACCCACAAAGGAGAGGCAAAGGACCCGATCTCTGAGTTACCCTCTCATCTTCTCTCCCCTTCTGCCCTGAACAGGATGGTCAAAAAGGAACATGGTGATTTATTAATGTAGTTCTTGTTCTGAAAAGAGGCCCTGGGTGCAGAACTGCTGAGCTCAGCTGAAACTGGGCATCTCCCACAAGCAGCAGGACAGGGAAATTTGTGTCAGCTGAGGAGTGACCCTGCTGCACGGCGTCCAGCTGTTTCCCTTCCCGCCTGAGACAGTGCAAGCCAGCCTACCCGCTTCCCTCCCCCAAACCGACTGTCACATTTGTCACAGACTACATTGGCCTAAATAGTTAGGTGTCACGTAGCCAGAAACCCATATGGGAAGATCTTACATAAGTTAGATAAATGGGACAAGGTCAACGCCAAGCCCAAGCTCCTCTTGCAGAAGACCCTGCACCAATAGGTTCTCAGAGCCCTCCTGCAGCATGGGGGGCTGTCAGGTATGAGGGGAAGCAGGGGCTGCCCAGGAGCCCTGGCCACTGTCCACAGGCAGATCAAAGGGCGCTGCTGATAGGTGCAGGAAGGGATTCCTGGAAGGATTTGCGGGACTGGAATTTGCCATCGTCAGTCAGTAACCAGCAGTGCCAGATCAGGTGAGATGGTTTAGTGAAACCACAGGTGTGGCCCTTTGTCTGTGCCCAGCGTCTGGCGCGGTGGAGTTTTACCTGTGTTACCTCACATCCCCTGTGCCTGCTCATTCAGGTTCCTCTCTCTATTTTTAAACAAGGTGTTTAGTGTCACCCAGTCAGGAAAATTACTCTGTGCCGTCAGGAACAGGAGCTATACCTTATGTCTGCTTTGCCCTGTCCCAGGAGAGTCCCTCAAGGGTGATACCATTTAGCAGCCATCAACGCTGCTCCTTCATGCACAAGCATTTCTGCTGCATCTGCTCTGAGACTGCAAAACCTGTGTTTATGGGAAACTCACTGAAGGAAAGGCAAAGGGGGCTGAGCTGTAGGAGAGGAAAGCACAGGGAGAAGAGGGAGCAGGACTGTGTGTTTTGCATTTTCATGGAAAAGGAGGGAGGATAAAAAACACAGTGTGGGGAGATGGGCCAGGGAGACTGGGTGCTATGGGCAGCACTGGTGGAGGTCAACAGCCGGACAGTGCTGGGCCGTGATTTGGGAGCACTGGCCTCAGAAGCAGGGACAGATACCAGCTGGGGAGGACAGATCTGAAGAGGGGCCTGCCCCATGCAACAGGGAGAGGAGAGTGGTCAGGGGGAAGAGGCACACAAGTTAGGATAGGTTTTGTGATAATGTGGGTTTTCCTCAAAGACCCTGCTTTCACTGAGGGAAGAAAATTTTCAGGACTTGCCTAAAAAAGAAAGGCAGTTTCTAGTCTTGGTGGTTTCAGAGAAAAGCTTAGAGTTCTGTCCCAAGAGTAATTTTAAGGTTAAGCAGTTGGAAGTGGGGAAGGAGGGGAAGGGCTATTAAATACAAATACATTTCTTTACTGATATTTTTACTTAATCAAGCCGGCAATTTTAAGAGCCAGTACGCAGGGTGGCTGCTCTCTGGTCACCTCTGTCTTGCTGGAAAATGCAGTGGGGCTGCAGCACTGCTCCAGCTCTGTGGCCCGTGCTGCTTAGGAAGGGTCCAGCCCCACAGCAAGCCTAGTGCCTCCATCTCACTTCCCTCTCCTGCCTCCCCAATATCCCTCTCTGCTTCAGGGAGCATTGGCTCCTTTATGCAGACCCCTTTCATACCACCACACATTGTCACGCCGTGTTCTGCAGAGTCCAGAAAGCAAGTCTGCAGCGTGGTGATGACTTTGTGTCCTGGTGCCACTAACCCTGACCCCTGTGGGGACAGGGGGCCAGCTACAGGTGTCCATCACCTGGAGGAAGCAGTCAGTGAGGAGTGTTTTTATCACGTATGGAGAAGGAAAACCACAGTATCAGCTGGAGGCCAAAAACAACAGCCGGGAGAGGAGGAATTCATTAAGAGAAAAGTCCAGAGAAGCAAAGTGTGTTTATGTAAAGGCAGAGCCAGCGGCAAGCCATCCTGCAACCCGCAGCCACACAGGGTTGGAGCTGGAGCCATGCCCACCCAGCTGCTCCCACACCAGCCATCTCCCTCAGCTGGGCTGTCCTGGCACTTGGGGACCCTCCTGTCCCCTCTCAGTGGGCCTGCAGGGCTTGGCTTCACCAAGCTCGATGTTTTCACATGCCCCCAGCGTCATCATTTGTTGCTGGGTTTGGGGCACTCAGGCAGCAGTGATCCCTGGAGCAAGTGGGTGGTTTTCCAGAGCCCAAGGCCCCACAGGGGACACACACCCCTGCTCCTCATGGCTCCCCAGCTTAGCATCCCCTCTGGCATGCAGGCCAGCAAGTTCCCAGCAAAACAGTTGGAACAGACTTCAAAAGGATTTACAGTGAGCAACCTTTCTATCTCTTGATCCTCTCAGCTGTACACTGGATTAGGGGCTGGCTGAAGCCTGGAGCCCCCAGTCTGAGGCTCGCTCCCCTCGTTCTCCGGGGATGCACCAAGGACCTGCTTATCCTCAAGTCCCAAACTCTCTGTTTCCCATGCTGGCCTGAGGCAAGTTCTGTTCTGTGTCAATGGCCTTTCCTGGACTCTGGCTATTGAGGCACAGGGGACCTCACAAGGACATGGGATGGGTTTGCCCACTACAACACAACCTGGTAAAGCTCAGTAAGGCAACAGTGTCTTCGTCACCTTGGGACTGCCATTAGGGCTGCCCCAGGCAGAGACCTTTATCCAGGAGGAGAGAATTAGCCTAAACCTTGTATTCCCTGACTGTTTTTGCCAAGACTTTTTCCAGTAAGTGGGGATGGGATCCAAGGTGGAGTCACTTCATGAGGACAGGAAAGTGCTCAAGAAAAGTTCACACTGATAAAGTGGAGATATTTAGCAATCACCAAAAAAAAAAAAAGTAGCCAAGCATAATGGACAGGGCAGTACTGCAGGGCAGAACACCAGGGCTTCCCTCCAAAGTGGAGGAGAAGGGCTGAGAGGCAGTGTTGGAGCAGCAGAGCAAGGGTCGAGGAAACAGGGTGTGGAAGCAGCATTGCTGCACTTAAAGCCCACTTTTACCACTGACTCCCTGCAGGGCTTTGTGTAAATCTCCTTTGTGCCTCAGCCTACTCCTACAAAACACAGAGGGAAAAAAGTGGGGTGACTTCCAGGGGGAGGGGAAGGTGTCATGTGTTTAGAGAGCTGCTGAAAAAGGGAGAGGACTCCAACCTACCACTGCAAGTGATGGATCCATTAGGCTCTACTGGGACAAGCTTGTTTGCTGAGCCTTCGGCTCCCATCACACTCTCCACACAGCTGAGCTAGCCAGGGCTGTGGGGGGACTGCACTGGGAGGTGCCGGGTAATCACTGGACACAGTCACCACTGCTGCCAGTGCTGCTTGAGCTTGTTTGCTTTCCTTAATCCCAAGAGGCAGCATCTCTGACATGGCAGCAGCGTGATTAACAAGATCCAGCATTGCTGTCACAAGCATGTAATTATAGGTTTCCTGTGTCACTCCTGCTGGGAGGTCAGTGACTTGCCCTCCCTCACTCCAGCAGAGTGAAGCCGCCAACTCCCATCTGCCTCTTAACCCCCTGCCCAGCTCCAGCCTCCAGCCTCCACAGCCCTGGCGAGGGGAGGGACAGCAGGCTGTGAGGGATCAGGGAAACCCAGAGCAAGGAGGACATGAATCAGGAAGAGTGGAGAAATGGGGGCTTGAAAGGCAGACCACAGAGGATCCTCCCCCCTTGCTGGTACTCAGTACCCTTAAGTTTGCCCACAAGATTCTGTAACACAGTGGCACATGTGGAAGCAGCTCAACAGCTGCCAAGAAGGGGCTTGCCTTTCAAGAGAAGGTGTCTGGTGCATTTTGGGAGACTGTCCTCCAGACCCCACAGCAGTGGGAACTGCCTGTTCAAGGGAGACCCTGGTCCCAGGGAGATGGGAAACATCCTCCTCATGAGCACAGGGGCCCGCTGGCAGTCAATATGAGGACTGCACTGCCCATGGATGCAGAAAAGTGGAAACTGTTTCCCCTCCTACGATCCTTTTAAGACATCATCATACATCTGAGACCCTCCTGAGAGGTCTGGGCAATCTTTCCCATCCCCTACATTCACATACCTCTGCCTACAAGTGTATCATATATGGGAGCTTTGCCACAGTTTGCCCATGTTCTCCCAAAGGCGCTGCAAAATCATTTAGAAGGCCCCAAAGGAATCATCTTCCTCTTCAACATGTATGTTTCCCTTACAACGAGCAGGCTGGTGAGGGATGCAGAGAGGAGCTGCTCTCACCAGATCAGTTTCTGAAGCTGTTGTACATGGGATTATCTGCAAATCGCAGCGGAGAAGGACCCGCTGCTGGCCTGGCAGAACAAGAAGAGGTTTTGTGCTGCATTTGCTCCTGGAGAAGGCCAGGTTTCCTCAAGCTCTGTTTGTTTAGTAACCCCTACAAAAGGGAATCCATCACATAGCCTCCTTTATTAATGCTGGCAATCATCTGCAACCAGCTGTTGCCCAGCTGTCAGAGCTGGTATTGTATGGGAATCCCGGCACATCTCCTTATAGACCTGGGCTCCAAAAGAGACTTAAGGAAGAGTCTGATGGCAGCAGCCTGTTTAGTGGGGTTACTGGTACAGGCAGATGCAGTGGACCTTAGCTCTTAGCCACACAACAAACTGCAGGCCAGCTGTACTCCAGGCTGGCCGTGTCCCCACAGCAGCCAGTATGAATGCTCATCCTTGGCAGGAGCAAATCACTCCTGTCTGAGGAGCTGCTGCATGGTCACCAGTTCTCAGTCCCATCAAAGAGCATCTCTCTCCAAAGCACTGCACGCTGTTGTATTTAGATGGGGGCCAAAGCCCAGACCTGTGTGTTCAGTCCAAAACAGATTGGGCACCTCATATGTAAAGCTAGCTGTGAAACTGAGTCTCAGTTCTTCCCTTACTGATCCCAAGTATTTACATCTAGCCAGGCATACCTCCCAGAAGGTCATCCAGCTTCAATCAAAACACATTAAGACACAAAGAAGCTGCTATTGCCCACAACAGAGCGCTCCAGCAAAGAGTTGCCCCCACCATTCAAAAATTCTGCCTTCATCCTCGTTTGCATTTGGCTGGCAGGCTAAGAAGCAGGCAAACCGTACATGAGCTGTGTTCTTGCCTAGCACAGTTACCAAGAGCTTCACTCTTGAAGTAAGTGCTGTATAAACCTACATGGGACCAGACGGGGAGGATTTTTGTTGCATTAAAAGGTAAATAAGCCCCATCCATAAAATATGCTGTGAGCAGGGCCACAATCCAGAACCTCGTAGATAGACAGGGAGGGTTTTCTAATTCATACCAGCACCATCTCAGCCACAAGCCATTGCTCAAATAATCAAGGTCTCTCTGAAACAGAAGACAAAGGAGCACGGAGGTCCTTCAAGTGAAGGCTCCCAGAAGCAGCCTCACATCACAAAAAACTGCAGCTAATGCACAAGCTTAGGGGTCACTGGGTGACTTAGCTATAAAGATACTTCTTCAAGGGGCAGCACAAAGCTAGCAATGGGAGTGCAAAGACAAACTGAAGGAGGCATGAGGCAGCTGTGCGGATCCTGCCAACCATCCTTCCCACTTCCTCCACAGGGAGCAGAGGGGAATGCTGCAGCATGCTAGCCTGTGATGAGGATTACAGCTGAAATCCTCAGTGCATGCCCCATGCAGCTAGTCCTCTCTCTTATACAGCCCTCTGCACAGACAAGGCCTCCATAAGTAGCCATCTTGCTCCTGACCACTTGCACAGCCAGTCCCTGAAACTCCCCTGGTTTCTTTCTTGCACCCCTCAATTCACATGACACAACACCTTTGTGTTTCTGAGTGTGCTTGGGGTGATTCATAGGCACACGGACAATGGCTTGTTTTAGCGAGAGGCCAGGGAGGAGCTCTGCCTGCCATGACAGAGATACTGCTGCTTTCTGAAACATTTCCCAGAAGGAAAACCCTTCACCTTGCCGAGGGAAACGTCCTGTTGGCTGTGCCGCTGCAGGTTTAGCAGTGACTGACACGTGCAGGGTCCCCTCCCAGAATGTGGGAGCTAATCACTTCCCCTGACCTGTCACAGCTCCAGGGGTGGGAACGTGTCCCATAGCAGATGAGACACAAAGCGCAAAGCCCAGAGAAGTTGCTTCTGGAGGGGAATGGGATGCTGCTCTATACTGACCTTCTATTATATTTGAATTTCTACATAGCCGAGAGATCAAATGTTTGCACACAGTGCAGGTAACTTTGAAAGCAAAGCACAGGGCATCCTCTGCACACCAGGCAGGGAAGAGGGAGGCAGTTATTTGTCATCTACAGTACTACTGGATTGGTTAGGACCACCAAGGCCATCAATCCCAGCCCCTGCAACTACAAGCCAATCCAGAGAGGTGGAGGACATTCACCTCCATCTTCTCCATCACTCACATAATTAAGTGTGTCATTTTTCTCCTCTGCAGTTCACAGGAACATCTCCTTCTGCCCAAGGGAAGCAGACCATGCCATGCATTACGGAAGGTTAAAAAATTGTTCCGGCCAATCTGATTTGGATGGAAATACTTTTTTGACCTCTAATCTGGAATTTCCTTAAAGCTTGAACACATGCATTAGACATATCAGGCAGGCCTTGGAGGTGCTTCTGTGTGCCACTAAAATAACCATGACACCCCACAACATCTTATCTGGCAGAAGCCAGTAACTTGTGCATCAGGGGGAAAAAAACCCAAACAAAAACCTTTTGAATGTTTTTTCAGCATTCTTTCTAAGTGAATCAAAAGGGAAAAAAAAAGTTTGTCAGTGGATTTACATGAGCAACTCGAGATAGGGATTAATTTAGCAGAATTGTGTATATTCACCGCGATTAGTTAGTGTGCTGCACTAAACTGAAATGAGATCACCTTTCATGTCCCTTTTGGCAATATCACCAACTGGAACATCCAAAACTCAATATTGCAAGCTTAATCCCTCCAGTCCAGAACCCCGTTATTCTGATATCCAATCCCCTCCATAAATTCAGCAATCCTGCCAATGAATTATGCAGCTGTCCTAAGTCTTAAGCATCAGCTGTCATCCCCATGAAGGATCAAGATCAAGAGGAATGGGAAGAGGGACAAAAAGTAAGACAGTTTGCTTTTTCTGTAGATAGACAATGCTCTATAGCACATCCCAGGAAAGGGGCCAGAGCTCCCCAAAGTGCCTGTGCTTTTCTAGTTAAGATGCAGAAGAGCCATGGAGAAGGGCAAGAGGCTCATGCACTTGATATGTGCATTGCGTTAAGACCATTTGTTGAACTTGTATTATTTGAAGATCTTGGTCCTTGAGATTTCTATGAAATTCCATTTTTCACTGCTTTTTTTTTTTTTTCTATTTATCTAACCCACAGATATAACTGATGCGGGAAGTACCGACAGGACATGATTCAGAAATACATACAAATGTATCACTCCACATTTATGCAAGTAAATTCCCTTGGATTTCCTGCCAAGGATGGCTGCATTGCACTGGATAGAGCAGGTACTTGTACCAAATGTCCTCAGGGCCCTCTGAGCTTGTGTAAATGATCCTTCCTTGCACACCCTGGGGCCTTCTCCCATGACAGGGAACAGCTATACTTACTCAGGCCTGTGACCCACCACCAGACGTCACAGAATCATGGAATCATTCAGGCTGAAAAGATCTTTAAGGTCACCAAGTCCAACCATCAACCCAGCACTGTCCTACTACTTTCTGCTAACGAAAGCAAGGAAGCTGATGGAGAGTGGTGTGCTTTGGAGCGTGAGGTGAGATCATACATTAGCTGACCCTGCACCGGAAAGTCAAGCCCAGCCTCATCTGTGACACCTCTGCTGATCTTTATCGGATAGAAATGTGATTAATCTATCCACAGCTGGGTCCGATGGGGAACTTGCAAAAGGTGAAAGCTCAGTGAGGCGAGAGGTGGATGAAGGATTGGTTGGCCCTGGTGGATAAAAGCTTCCCTGCAGCTCGGGCCAAGGGGACCAAGACTGTGAGCTCTGCAGTAGGACTCTGCAGGGGAAAACTGAAAGTCAGCGAGAAAAAGCAAACCCCTTTATGCTCCTTTGGGACACTTTTTGAAGGTCACTACCATCATACTGTGGCCAACTGCTGAAAGAGACAGATCTCAAATTACAACAAAAGACAGAAGTTCTGGGAGTTCTGAAACAATGACGTAAAGCAGGACGAACATTGCCACAAAGACATAGGAGCAGCACTGGAGAAGCTGACCCTGCTACCAAGCTCTGTGGAGTAGCACCAAGTCATTAGGCCTTTTCCACATGTCCTGCTTGAAGGGCATGTAGAATCATTCCTTCTTGAATTCTGACTGCCAAGGTCAGTGCTCCAGAGGGAAGCAGAACTTCAAACTACCAATATACAAGTGTGGTAGAACAAGCATGAAGCAAAGATTTAATTGCAACACATAACACCTCCATCGGGAATATCAGAGAATTCCAGTGTCCTTCAGGACAAGAACCAGTTAAATGTTACATCCTTGCAAAAAACAGCATTTCCACTTTACCAATCAGGAAACTGAAGCACCAGGAGATTCCAACTGATGTTTCTAAATGTAGAAGCTTTAAATCAGATGTCTAAAAGTGCTTGCAGGCATGTTAAAAATGGTCTCAGTCTTTCCAAGGTTCTTCCTGTCCCCACTGTTGCTACGTGTATAACTGCCAGCTGACCTACTTCAGCATCCATAACCACAAACATGTCCATAAAGCTGACAATTATTATTTCTGATAAGAGGGCACAATTTGACAACTCTATTTTTCTAATTAATTCCAAGGCTCCCAATGTCATTTCCACCCGATAAAACAGAGAAGAAGGTTGCCAAATAATTTGGTTAAAATTTCTCTGTGTTTTCATAGTTACCTCTTGCATAGATTTTTTTTTTTCCCAATCTGAAGGCAGCAGACTCATGCATGACTCTATGGGGCCATTTGATCCTATCACTTTTCAAACAAACACCCCCCCTGGAAATCAGGTGTTAGCAAGTCCAAGCAAGAAAAATCTGTGTTCCAAGACCATGGATGACTGTAGTTGAGATCTGTACTAACATGTTCTTTCCAGGCCAAAAGAGAATTCATATCTTTTTATTGTAAGTTCAATTTATCCAGACTTCTGGTTTGGATCACTGAATTGGATGTTTGAACAAATCTTCCCACTGCTCCTTTTATGGCAGGACAGCGAGGAGCTTATGCGACAGGGTCGATACTATTTTGTAAGATAAAAGCACACAACTTTTTGAACATCAAAAAAGTGACCCTTCATCACTTACAATGCAAGTAGGAATTCCTGTCCATGAAAATACTAATCTTAACACTTTCCCAGTCTGTGTTAAATTAGTAGCATTCATATGCAGCACTTCAGGCCATTTATGAGGCACATTTCCTGCAATCAAAAACATATGTCCCGTAAATGGCCCATTTCTAAGTTTGCTTTCCTAGAGCAGCTGGCCATTCCTGAGAATACAAAGGAGAATATATAAGCAAGTGTAGTGTTTGCTGATACCCAGAGCTGGCTGGGAAATAGAAACCCCTTCCAGCAAGAAAGAAAACAATAGTAGCTGAGTTTCTTTTTAAGGAAAATACTAAACTGAAAAATCAAAAATGCTGTCTTCATTAGAGTTCCACAAAAATCAAGCCTTACAAGAACCAGAATGAAAACTTCTGGCCTCCTGGCTGTCCATCTGGTAGGGGTGTATTTGCTTTCTGGAGCAGGTGAGCTGTCAAAAACCTAGGGGGGATGACTTCCCATCTCCCAGCCTTCTTGCACCTCTGACTGCTCAGCTGCATCTCCGATTTCTGGACCTGAAGGGAAGGCTGAGTATCTGAGAGCTGCACGGAAAGAAAGTTTCTGTTAGTCTGCCTACAATGCTTTTGGCAATTTTATTTTCTTCTTGCAAAAAAAAAAAGAGTCAAGGATACTTCAGTTTGATTTTCCCAACGGAAATCTGCAATTTTGTTACAGAAACTGCTGAGTTAGTGAAAATGGCATTTTCCATTGGAGAATTATTCTGATGGAAAATTTCCCAACTAGCTTTATTAACACCCTTGACATTGTTTTGCCATTCCTCCTATTTGTATCAGTGTCTGGCCACTGAACCAAATTTCCAGCCAGAGCTTTCATAGCTATCATTCCCAGAGGGCCATCATGTAATTCTTGGAGTACAGTAGACCTGAGATTTATTACAGTAAGCGCTCTGGTGCCACACGTTAGGCAACCTGGATGTGTATTTCAGTATTCTCTTTCCAGCCAAGAAGGCTCAAAGAGGCTGTGTGCTAAGCCCATCTCCTCATCCTTTCATCAGATGTCTCCATCGACTTGGCTCGTTCTCTCTTTCGCATTGCATTAGGATACGTGTCACTCTCCAGGTGCTTGTGGTACCAGTCACTCGGTATTCCTACCACACCACCCGAGCAGGAAGTACCCCAGAAAACCTTCCTTCTTCCTAACCAGGCTGTTCCTGCTAACACTGAAGCCAGTGTTCAGCATTTGCAACCAGAGTAAATTGTTTCCTCTTGAGATAAGCTGTGGTTAAACCGCTGACCTCCCAAGATGACCCGTGGGTCTTTTCTCTGGGTGTGAGCACAGCGCTGCAGACAGATGCCAGCAAGCCCCAAGTGTGGCTCTTTTGAGCATTTTACCCTGATGTCTGGCTTTCAGCATCAGTGTTTCGGGCCCAGGGCGAAGTGCTGCAAGCTAATTTTACAGGCAGTTTCATTTTCTGTTAATGCAAAGTTGTTTGCTTCATCTGGGGCCTTGGCACATCATGTGGATCAACATTACTTGTGTCCTTTGTGCACTGGTCTATTTAGGGAGTGTAATAGTGTTGATGTGTTGGGCAAGACCCATTGGTAATAACTGCCTATCCCCAGAAAGGAAGATAATTGTGACATATCTTGTAGTTGAGGTGCCTTGAGGACAGCCTCATGCATTACTTTGATTTATGAATATCATCTACAAGACCCACAGCATGTGGCTGAGACTCTGGAAAATTCACTTTTCCCTCATTTGCTCTGCAGCCATTCTTGACAGCCTCACCAGCACCTCCGCAGACACCCCTTGTTGTCATTTCCAATAATCCTTGCCTGCATTGCTCTGAAAGTTAAAAACGTTTTGCAATAGATGGGCCAAGACCCTCCATCAGAACACGGGTGTGGAAACTATCCTAGTGCTGGCCTGTTATGCTGGAGTAAGACCTTGTGTGCATTATTCATAGGGGTGTTTTTTGCCATCAGCCAGCACTCCCATAGGGTTGATCAGTTTCGCTTAGTCAAACCCAGGCAAAGGATATCCGTCTTTGTTCACAGAAACTAGGGAACCACCACAAAATGGAAAGCCCCATTTTTCCTCCTCACTGACATCCTCCCTCAGCAGAGGGAGAGAAGAGGATCCCAGGTCCTGCCCATGTTGTCATTCTGCCTCTACAGAGGTTGTCCTGCGGATGGATTCTCAGGAGCACAGTGGAATTAAAAGCATGTTTCTCTTTCAACAGAGCTTTCTCTCATGAATGTTTTCAATACTGATATTCTTCTGAAGGACTTTCACCCCAAAGGGGAGACTGTCCCCCAAAAGGGGAACAATAGAAGTTTTGTCTCAGGCTGTTTGATGCTGTTGCAACTCCCTGTCTTCTGGAGTAGCTGTACCCTTTGACACAGAAGTTCCTAGAGCACATTTTAAGGCCAAATCAGCCTCAGTTAATAACCGTTTTTGTATTGCTTCATTTTACATACCACACACTAACTGCTCCCTTGACACAGTATTTAAACTCTCTCCAAACTGGCAATACACTAGTAATTTCCTTAAACATCCCCCCCTTGCCCTCCCCATATTTAGAAGTTGTTTAATTTTCCTTTTTTTTTTTTTAATTGCATTTTTCAGGAGCTTAAACACAATGCCATCACAAGTGCCTTTATGGAGAGAGGATTTGGGAAAACTTCCGTCATCTAGGCACGCATTTCACCCACTGCTTTAACAGAAGCCACCATTCCGTGGTTTCCTCTTTAGCCTTTTAGCAGCCACTGTATTCCAGGATTATAATCCCAATCGGGTCACCATTTCTTGTTTTTCTTTCCTTCTTAGACATAATACAAAGAGCCACACGGTCACGGATCAGCGCTTACTGAGTATACACAGCAGTCTCTCCCACTACAACTTGGCCATGAGTATGGAGCAAATGTTGCTTTCTCCTTCAGCATTTTGGCCTGTCTTCTTAACCATTTACTTGCTTCCTGGAGGCTGTTTAGTTTAGGGATGTATAGAATTGGTTTGATTACACTTCGTCCCAGAATATCTGTGAGCTGATCTTGGGCACCTGGTGATCTCCATGTCAGGTGCTGCTCTCATTCCAGTGAATCCTCACAGGGTGGAGTTCAAACACCCAGGCTGTCGTATGTACGTGGTCAGTGGTGTTGAGGCCTCACCGCAGCACACAAATAGCTCACCCCCTTGCCAACACACGTCTCTGCTCACAGCTTCAGGCCTTTGACCTCTTTTCTTCTCTCTTCTCTGTGAGGGACAATGTGGTGCCTTTGTTTTCCAGTTCATGGTTCCCACTTTGCTGATAGGGAACCTGAAGTAAAGAGACCAGCACCATGCAGCAGTCGTGGGGACTCAGCCTTCCTGTAAGCCACTGTGAATGCAGCAGCTAGCTGCCAGGATGGCTATGAGTGAATGCCCTGTAATTCCTCCCTGTGCCATGGAGAATCTCTCCTGGCACCGCAGGAGAGTGGCAGAGGTGCCTCACGATGCTTGTTTACTCTGCAGGCACTGTCTCTGCTCCTGGCCAGGCAAGGAAATGTCTGATGTGCATCAGTTGTGGAGGGGACAATTAGGAGCAGAGAAAGGGGGGGCCACATATCTTAGGGGAAGGAGGGAACTGGAGGGATAGTGCATCAATACACAGGGACAATCCAGGTACCCGGGAGGGGAAGGGCATTTTTCACACCTTCCTTCTGGCACCACAGTATATTCTGGCAGGGCTGTGGCAATTCACCTGGGGTGTTACATCATTGAGGCCTGGCAAAAAAATGCTGAAAGGAAAGAAGTTTCACCAGGCACCCAAGCACTGGCTGCAGGCACAACAGCATGGTTGGAAAGGTACTGAGATGTCAGTGAGTCACAGGTGCAGAGTCACATCAGAAAGGGGATACCGGCTTGTCCCCTCCCAGTTTGGTTTCAGAAGGAGTTGCTGGTCCTGCTAGTGGTATTTTCCATGTAAACTTGGCAGAGGTGGTGATGCCCAGGATTAGCTTCCCTTGAGGGGGGAAGGGAAAGCCAGGGGATACTGGAAGTTGTGCTAGCCTGATCCTCATGCAAAAAGAAGACTGGGCTCTTCCCAGGCTCTGCTTCTTTCTCTTGCCTACATGGGAACCATATCCCCCAGAGGGGACAGGCTGGGTGGGCAGAGGGAGAGACAGAAAAGCCCAAGGAAGCTAATGCTACCTAGACTGGTCTCATGCTACAGCAGTGAGGGGCACTGCAGGATCCCCTTGTTGCAGAGAGGAAAGTAACTACCATGAATGCTTATTTGGTGGGGTTTTCCTTCCTCTCTGACATGCTCCCACTCCCCCGCCTTGCTCACGCACAACACACACGACAGACCTCACAACAGCTGCAAACTCTCACTGCTGTACAGAAAACAGCAGGCTAGCAACTCCTCTCTGTTTTCTTTTAGTTTTAAATATGATAAATGTCAGAGAAAAGATGAGAAATTACTTTGGCCTGAAGCTCAGTATGGACAATAGTGAAAGTCAGGCTTAAGGCAATTTTCTTTAAGGCAATTATCTTACACTATCTCACATGTCTTGTAGAGCACTGGTGTCCTGCCTCAGGAGAGGAATATTGCCACCTTTCCAAAAGCACCAGGCTAAGCATCAGCTCTGCATTGTCCAAGGCAGCCTGTCTAACACAGCATGGAGCTCAAAGCCATGATTTCACATGAGAAGAGGAAGCTGTTCAGGAGCATCTGGAGGAGAGGGCCTGCAAAGGAGGACTGCGCTATCACATGCATTGGGAGGCTGCAGGACACAGGCAGAGCTGGGGTCCAGGACTGGACCAGCCAGGGCTGAAGGGCAGGAGTGTGGAAAGATGCTTTGGGTTGGAGGAGTCGCAGATAGGAATGGAGGGCACAAGCTGAGCTGCATGGATGACATTTCCGCAGCTGCTGCCTGCAATACATGCGGATCTTGCCTCTGCCCTTGGTCGAGTCATCCTTAATGAGCTGTGGCTGGTTGGTTGGTCGGTTGGTTGAAGCAATTTCAAACCCAAGAGTAAAGCTGAGTTGCCTGGAGCAGTGCTACTGTCCACACACTGGGTGACCTCATACATGTATACACCAGGGAGGTACATCCCCCATACAGTAATGACCCAGGACCTGCAGCTTTAAACTTCAGCTCCGGGTGTTGCATCAGGTTATGTAAAGTTCAGTTGCATCACGCACTGTTGCACAATGCAGCCTGATGGCAGCATGCCATCTTCATTCATCGATCAGGTCTCATCGGCCACAGCAAGCTGGTCAGGAGAGAGGTGTCTGCTCCTCAGGGTGCCCCAGTGTGGGAAAGCCTCTCCCAGATCACCACACCCTCCCAAAATGTGCAGGGGGAGTTGCCACCTAGTTCTCTGTGGTATTTGGCACAACATCAGCACAAGAGCCCAGTAGGTGAGCAAGGCACGAGCTGGCCAGGTGGCCTCCTCTTGACCAAAGCTGAGACACGACTTTTTGGTGAGACCCTCTGCAGGCACTGCTCCACAGGAAGCTCTACCAGGCTCTGTGCCATTTCAGAGCCCAGGACTCACCTCACCACAGTGTATCTGTGTGGCACCTCTTGCAGGTGGTCTTGGCCAGCCCAGCCCAGCACTGAACCCAGCCGATGTAGCTGCTGCTCTAGACATCGCTGCCAGGATCTGCAGAAAGCATCTGCACATCAGCCAAGGATAGGGCACTGCACCAGCACTGCCCCACTCGAGCAATTCAAGCCATGGACTAATGGGAAAGATGATGAGTGGCTCTTCAAGGGCCAAAGGTGACAAGAAAGCAGTTGGAAATCACAGACCACCAGGAACATACTTGAAGTTCAAAGGAAGTTTGCGTTTATCTCCAGAGAGCCCCTGATCAACACCCCTCCCTGGATGTGCTGGGCCACCCATGGTGGCAGGCTCGGCAATGTGCAGTGGATTCGCTGCTACTGTGTGAAACGCTGCCTCCTTGCCAAGCGGCGCCCCTCCTCTGCGAAAAGCGCAATCCCGCGATGACCCACTCCAGGGCGCGGCATTGCAAGCAGTGGCCCATCCACCAGGACGAACTGGATGAAAGCCCTACAGCATGGGAGGATCTCTTCTGGGAGGGGTATAGGGGCACCTACCTCTGCAGCGAGGTGCTCTGTCCCCCTCCAGTGGCAGAGACCTTCAGGAATCAGCGACCAGGCTTTGCTTGCCCAGCTCACCCAGCCACAGCCATCTCACGCTTTCCATAGAAGAACGTGGGCATTTGTGGCCATCGGGAAGTGCCGCACATCATAGCCATGGTGGGTTCCGAAGTCACCGAGGCATTGTACCAAGAAAGTCTTGAGCAAGAAAGGTGCCCTGGCGTGTGGTCCAGTAGCCTGTGGGAGACCTCAGCCAACCAGAGCCTGATCCCATACAGATCTTGACATCAGCAAGGGCATACAGACCTTCATGGCTCCTATATTCACTATAAAAGAATAGTTTTTTACTTCTGCTTCTTCTCTGCCCAAGATACTGTTGCTAGAAATGGGGGAAAGAAATCCCCAGTGTCTCTGTATACAGAACCACACATTTGGTCTTGCATTTGCCATGCCTGCAATCTCCTTGTGGAGCTGTAATTGAGCAGGGTCATGGACTGGTTGTCTACAAACCTACCTGCCCCTGCAGTACATTTATCTCCACGGGGATCATCCCAGCTCTTGTGGAAGACCCCAAGAGAGCCCAGTGCAACAGGGATCCACCCAGATTGTGGCATGGAGACGCTCGGGAGATTTTCCTAGAGCAGTTGCTGGTAAGGTGGCAACACAGCACAAGAAGACATGGACCCAACTTCCCTGCAGACCAGATCACCTTCAGGCAGCAGGAACATCCTCCAGCCTGGGCATGAATTTGGCACAGGGAGGATGAAGGTGAGAGGTCTGGGAAGATAAAGGAGCCTGACAGGCTGGCACGTCTAGTGATTTTCCTCTGTGCAATGACAGGAAGAAAACACGTCCACACCCTCATGACTGATTTTAACACCAAGATATTGTACATTAGCTGCAACAGGAGCACACTCTGGGGAAGAGAGTTACAACCAAGCTGCAGCCCAAGTCTCCTGCAGCTATTTACTCCCTCCAGGAAGGTACTCTGCAGCTGAAACCTGGCTTTGTCAGGTTTGCTCAGGCTGTTGAGTAGGATGAGGGTTTAATACCAGTAAGTCAGTGGTGAACTGTTAGGGCAGATGGAGCTGGACAAGGACATGGAGAATTTGTTGGACCTACTGTGACCTCTGCTGGCTTGGTCTGAAATTGGTGTGCTGGTTGGCCTTGTCTCACCAGAGTGTGGTGGGAGCTGGTCCCCCTGCTGCAAGGCTCCCCCGAGCTCCCACACTGCAGTCCCTGGGGATCACTGCCTCCAGGGATGTCTTTGCTCTTACTCCTGATGTAAACGTAATGCAACGCCCTTGACACCTTTGGAAAGAAAACTGGCCTCCAATCCTCATGACAACATCCTTCTGTGGTCCCTGGGCATCCCAAGTTTAAGTTGTGATCTCCCCAGAAAACTGTGTGGGGCCAGGGAGTGCCATATTGAGACAGCAGGCTTCCATGGGGCAGTGGTGTCCGGCTCCACGTGGACTGGTGGTTCATGGGTTCTCACCACAGGCCTTCCCCATCCTGCTACTAGTGTGGCCATTATTAGGGTGTGCTATGGAAGGGACCCTCTTGTGAGGGATCAAAATGATGCTCTGAAGTGACTGTGACTATGAGAGACCGTGACAAGTACCTGCTTGGGTCTCCTATAGATGAGCCTTGGAAAGAACACCTCAATGAGGTGAGCAGGACAGCTCACTCCCTTCAGAGCTGCTATCTCAGGGTCTGAGTCTTGATCCATTTTTCTCCAAAAACAAAGTTGATTTAAAAGTTTCTGGCCTTTCCCAAGCCTGGCTGCTTGTTCCTGAATCCATGCTGCAATGTTCTGCCTTCTCAGGGGCATATTGATGACAATTTTTCCTCAGCAGCAAAGCTGCTTAGGAAGCTCCTGCCCTAGCCTCGTGTTCCTGATCCTGCACAGCAACTCGTCCTTCCTCTTGTCCCTCACCCCCTGTGGTGCCACTACATCAGTGTACATGACCACAGAGACAGCTCATTCATTGAAATGGTTTGGGCTAAAAAAAAAGAAGCTTCTAAAATTAAAGCAAGTTTTGTACCCCTTTGTAACCCTCTCTGTGATCCAGATGACAGCAGCAGCACAACCGAAGGCACAGTCAACCTCAGCGCAGGGGACAGAAGCCTCTGCCCATCTTTGCTGCCAGGCAAACTGCAGCTCTGAACTGCGCCCTTGGGGTTTTGGGACCCCAGAAGAAGGTGTTGCATTGCTTCGCTTTAGATCAAGGGTTTGATCTTGCCTATGCAGGCAAAGAGCAGGAAGCTTTCTGTTTTAAAGGAAATCTGAGCTTTCAGTTTAATCCTGTGTTTTTAGGAATGCCTGGATCTTAATCCAAGCCTGGAGTTTGGACTGTTTTAAATGGATGTTGTGTGACATTTCAGAGCTAGTTGCATTTAATTGGTGACCTAGAGTCTGCTCCCACTGCTTTGTACGAAGTTTTAGACTAGAGTTTGATGAGAAACACCAAAACACATTTGCCCACAAACCCCTCTCCAGCCTTTACATATAAAAAGAAATATGGACGGAGAGAGAGAGGCAAAATCATTTCGAACCAGTAGGGTGCTGAACCTCACTTTGAAAATAAAAACCAGAGACTTATTGGCAGTGACACATGAAAGTGTCACAAGTTATTCCCATAAAAGATACTGCAGAACTAGTTTTGGTTTGTGCTTTTTCCTGTGCAAGTTACCTCATCTGCAACAACACAAACGTTTCTTGTAGCAGAACTTTTTCAGTAATTTAACATTTCAAACTCAATTCCTCCTGCAGCACTAAACAAGACTGAATGCTCGTACAGCTTCAGAGTTTTGCAGTCATCTGACCCCTCTTGTAATCCAAATACTCCTCATCACAGCGAGCACACCTTCCTCTGGGCTGTTTGTTCCTGATAAACATGGGACAGATTCTTACCAATGCTGCAATATGTACTGAACAAACATTGTATCGTGATCTAAAAATAAAACCCGGTGAAATGAAAAACTGAGACATTTAAAACCCCCTAGAAGACATTCCTGGGTTACGGGGATGTCTTTCGAAAAGCCAAGACACGCAGACAAATGACACAACACATCCTTATCAGACAACCTTTGTCCTGACCCATCAGACTGCTTCTCTCCCATATGATGTATAGTATGGACTTGTGGACTTGACCTAATTGTGATGCTTTAGTAAGAGCCTAGCCTTTCTTTAGCAAAGGGGATTGTCCACACAGACAAGGGGAAGTGATTGGTACACCTCCAGATAACTAACAGTGTCACTGAAGAAAATATTGACAGCACTGAATAAATGATGGTGAAAACCACTAGGCAGAAGGTTTTGTTATTACCCTTACTATCACATTTGGGTTGCAAAACCACCTAGAAGATTCCAAATCCCATCTTCAGGCCCAGTGTGCAAGGCTGACATACATTTGCCAAAAGCTCAGATCTTCTCCAAGCAACACATGAACTGAGACAGGCAAACAAATGAAGAGCATAGACAGGGGCGAGGTGATGACACAGGGAGTTCCCAAACATGTCCCCCACCACAGGGGCAGCTGAATTTTCCAGGTCTGAAACAAAACTTGTACCATCGAGAGAGTTATGATGACTGTGACTGTGAGAAAAACTATCCTGCAATATCAGCCTTGACCTCACTGAAGCAAAACCCTCTTAGTCCCTGAGGCAGGGTGGAGTGAAGCAAGATAGCTTAAGGAAAAAGAGGCTCAAACACTCCCAAAACAAGAGGCTCAATAACAAGCGAAGAGTGAGCAGGAAGGCAGTTGCGGGCTCTGCCGTGGGCTGCAGGCTGAATCCCCAAAGCTGGAAAGTTCCTTTCAGTGTCCATATAAATATTTCTGTAAGTTATTTTTAAGTGTGTGTTTTGAAACTGAAGTATATTTAGACTAGTTAAATGAAAATGTGGTTTAAAGGAAGCTGCTTCTTTAGAAATTTCCCACACTGGGAAGTCTGCTCAGCCGTGCTCGGTCCGTGCCAGTCCCGCGGGCGGCTCTGCAGGCCGGCGCCATGCGGCAGCAGCGGCACTGCGGGGCAGAAGCAAGGCCACCTCTCTCACTGGGGACAAGACAGCCGGGCACCCTTGTGGGCACAGCAACGCTGGCAGCCCACACAACGCTTCCATGTTGCTTTTTGATCCTGGCATGCCAGGAGTGGGGTAAGATGCGGTGCAGCACATGAGAGAGGGGAAGGAGGAAACCCTGGATCTAGAGAAGGCGAGCTTTCTCCTTCCTGTGAGCCATGGCCGAGTGACTTTCCCAGGGCGCAGCAGGGGTCACGACAATAGTCTCTTCCCAATGCAGCACAAATCTGAGGTACTCATCACGTGTGGTCTGATCCCAGAGCACTTGCCACAGAATCAGGATGTTGTTTTGGCCAGGTTCCAACCTGGCTTGAGCGGCCAGCACCCTTTTCACAGAGGCCAGAGATCAAAAAAGTTCATGAGATGGACGGCATAGTCCCTCTGCCCGGTCAGTGGAGATTGGCTGCCGAGGACCACAGCATGCCGTGTTCCACCTCTCTGTCTCCCTGAGGGAGCTTCAATGGGCTGCAAACTTATTTTTCCTTGCACATCCCAAGCCATTCTGCAGTACACATGGACAGCTTTCTGTCCCACCCCAGAGAGAACTGCTCTGCAATGGGTGGCTTAAGGCTGAAGGAGGAACACAATTATTTATGCACTAGTTCACATGAAATAATGCTGGGAATGACATCATGTAGAAAAACACTTTTTCTTCCATTTTTTCCTTGCATTAACTGTCATCTCGTGAGTAGAATTCTTACAAGCTTTCCTGTGGATTTCAGCTGGCTGGGTTGATTTAGGAAAAACCTTTTGAAGCTTTTTCACTCCTGCCTGCACAGTTGGATGACTTTTCGGGGGAGTTCTGGGAAGTGCACATCCAAGAAAACCTTTCCAGGACTCTGATTTTCTTTTCCAGCTTTTATAGATAGTCCAGCTGGAACAGCAGCATCGTGTATGCTATAGTTTAGAAATTTGACCTAGTTCCTTTAATCCTCACTAGCCATGGGAGCTCTCAGAGGGCTCAGAAACTGTGCACAGCCTCACCAGGTCACTTGCAACACAGGCTTTAAAGAAAAACTTTCATCCAAAAAGTAAAAACATCCTTTGATGGATACGAAATTAACCTAAAATAGGGGGCAGGGGAGACTTTAGGCTTAAGCAATGGCAGAAGTATTATGTATTATATTCTGCAGATAAACGAAAGATAAACTCTTTGAGATGCAGCCTCTATCACCCACGAGAGCTCTCTTCAGGAGAATTCCAGAAAACAGAGGAAGAGGTATATCTGCTAAATACAAATACAGGATTAACAGCAATTGACCCAATGGCAGGACCCCAATCAAGCTGCTGCAATGAAATATAAAGCTTGCAGTCAGTCCCAGATTCCCTGTTTTCTGCGCTGTGTATCCCCAGTGCTGGAGAGGCAGCGTTCCCCAGCTGGTAGGCTGCCATCTGCAGAAAGGCTGTCGAGGGGGGGGCGAGATTGCCAAAGTGTTATTAAATCCCAAATAAATGCAATGTTGCTTCTTTCTACCTCTCTCCCAGTGCTATCCTTAGAGGGCCAGAAGTCACCTCTCTGAACACCATTTCTCTTCCCAAAGTCATCAGTCAAGCATTTTGATGTTCCTTTTATTTTTCCCTCACATACAAGGGCTTCTTTTTTTTTCCTCTTTTTCCCAAGTGAGGGCTTACTCCTTGCGACAGGAAAAGGCTGAGAAAAAGAAGGCTGAGAAACCCATTTCTAGGTGCCCTTTTCTCAGTATAAGCAGAGGTTTTTATAAACCATATTCACGGTCTGTTTGGAGTCTGTTTTCTTCTTACAATGATAGGTGCCATTTAAAAAGAGGAACAGACCTGCTCTCCCTCTAGTCAAAGCCAACGACAACATTTCTTATCCTAAATCACCCTCATCTTTTCCTTCTCTCATAGAAGTGCTTTTCCCAGGCTCCCAGCCTTTCTCAATAGCAGTGCCCCAACCCCCTCTGTTTCTTTTTTACCAGAGCTGGATACTATATTCCCTTCCCATGAGAAAATGCCACTATAATATTTGCTGGTTTTTCTTTTTTTTCCTCTTCCACCCCACTCCCATTTTTGTTTCCTTTTGACCCCGGTGACACACTGGGAAGAGCTTTCCATCCAGCCATGCCCACTGATACTGAGCCTCCTGGCCAAGCAACTACAGCTGATTTAAAACACAGTCCTCTGAACGAATGGTTGGACCAGTCCCTTGCCGTGCACCTTCCCCCAGACTGGTTTGCTTCGCTGGGCCTCAGGGTCCAGATGTTCCCACCGCCCTCCTCACGCCTCCTTCGGAGCAGAGACAACACTGTCCCAGAGAGGAAACCTCTGGGCCTCATCAGCAATGCTGAAAATGCATTTTGAATGCAGTCTTCATCACAAAGTATGCCGAAAGCAGTGACACACTCATCTCATTGCTTTGATCAGGCCACTCAAGAATATCAAGTATACAAACAGGACATTTGCTGAGATCAGCGATGAAAATTTAAGAGGTCGTCACTGCCTGCCCCGTAACAAAATTCCCTTTCCTAATCTGCACAGGGAAACATTTACAGAACCACTGGAGTTTTGTTTTGCTTGTTTTTAGGCAATGGGAATTTTGGTTTTGTTTCCCAGGATTCACACACAGCCAAAGGGCTTTTCTGAAACAAAACCATTACAACCAACAAAAAGATGGGCCCAAAGGGCATTCTGACTGCACAAAAGCAGAACTATTATACTAATAGTAACAATTTTAATCATGAGAACATTAAGGGTGAGACGGCTGGACAGAAAGAAATAAAGGTGAGTTTTGGAAAGAGATACAGCCCCTGCTGCTGCTGCAGAGCTGATGCTTCTTTTGGACTCCCGGTGTCAGAAGAAAACGACCCCGGATACAGGTCACAGCATCACTGTAGGTGTTCATACACGTGTACCTGTGCAACATCACCATTTGGCTGCAGTGAAGAGGAACCCAAATATTCCCATGCGTGGCTGGACTCTGCAGAGGCGGCAAGCCTGTGGGGCCAGCCGGGCATGCAGTTTTCCCCACCTCCCTCTTTTTCAAAGGGTCCTTTCTTATCATCCCCCCCTCCCTACTCAACTTCCCCATTTCCACATCTTACTGGCATTCAAGGCAAATATTTCTCCCAGACTCTTTGGTCTGGTGTGTCCCCCCCGGCTTTTAGGAGGCCCCTTTATCAGGCAAGATCACGGCGAGCCGGGCAAACATTACCTCAGGGGCACCATGAATCGGGGCTGGGGGCGTGAATAGGCCCCACACATTCTCTCCAGCCTCTTCCCTTTCCTATAGCAACCAAGTTGGGAGCAGGCAGGTCACACAGCCCCTCCGTTGTGTGGAGAGCCCTGCCGGGGCCGGGGGGGGCGGCCATGTGGTGGGAGAGGGTCACAGGGGGACGGGATTGGGAATGGGGGGCGCGGGGGCAGCGCTCGGCCCTGTGCAAATAGGGCAGGGGGTGCCCTGGCTTCCCGCTCGGGGCCTGGCCCAGGGCTGTGCCCCACCTGCCGGCGCCTGGCTCTCTCTTCCCTGTCAACCAGGCATCTTTTCCGGTGTGAAAGCAGAGCTGCCCGTCTCCATCCTGGTCTTTTCTGCCCTTCAGAGAGGAAAAAGGAAAACGGCGTAACAAAAAATCCTCTGTGCCAGCCACAGATCCCGAAGGAGAGCACCGGGCAAAAGGGAGGGAAGGAGCAGGAGTAGCCTGGCAGGTCTTTCCACAAGCAGAGGCTCCTCCAGGAGTCTTAGAGAGGGACCCTCTGCCAGCAGACCCAGCACACTGTGTGCAGGGCAGGAGCCACTGCTCAGGAGGGTCTCTCCAAGGCAGCATTCCACACCAAGGGATTGCGCCTGCCTCTCCACACCAAGCCCCACATCTCCCTGACAGACTTCTCTGGAAACCTCCTCAGCCTTTGCGCATACGGCAGCGCCAAGGCGGGAGACATCTTCCTGTGCCTCCTGGATTTTGCATGGCAGTGCCCAGGGGCTGGCATCAGCTGTGCCTCGCACCAAATCTCAAAGCAACGTGCACCTCACTTCAGTAGTCCCCTCATCCCTCACCAGGTGCGAACGCCATCTCCCTCCCGGCACCCAGAAGGTTTTCCCCAGCCTGCGCATTCACTCTCCTGCTCGTTCCCCAGCACAGGGCTCTATGCAGTTTCTTCCCAGGGGAATTTGAAGTGCACAGATCATGCAGTGCTTAGCTAAAGATACCACAGGGCCATCTGTCCTCTCACTTCTGACCTCCCAGAGGTCGCCCCTCTCTTGGCACACTTCCCACTGTGAGTGTGGAGATGGGGTCTAAACACAGCTGCACAAAAGGACCAGATCTCACCCAGCCCCATGAAACTCCATGTCCGGGTGCCCTCAGGGACAGCAGACAAGGCACGCATCCAGGCACCAGTGGCGTGACTAGAGACAGCACTGATCAACTGCCTGGGAATGTGAGGCAATATGCTTTTTCACAGGGAAAAGGGAAGAGGATGACATTTTGGCTCTGTAAACCTTTCCCTTGCAAAATATTTATGATTTGATGTGACAGGCAGAGTCATGGGCAAAACTCTACGTGCAACAGCAGCCTCCCTGTGGCTCCACACATAAGGAACGAGCACAGCTGTGCTGAGTCAAAGTGAGCATCAATCTAGCCAAGTGCTCTGTCTCCAATGCTGGTTGATAGATGCCTGAGGGAGAAGAAGAGAAGAGCAGGCCAACGGTGATATTGCCTCTGCATTCTCTTTCAGGCTGATTGTAGCTCAGGACTTCCTGAGACAGAGGCTGGTTTCATAACTAAGAGTCCTTGAGGGACATTTACTCCTTGTGTCTGACTAATCATCATCAGGAGTCACAGATTTGTAGCACTCACTGCATCCTGATGCTTACCCAAGGGTCATATGAAGGACTAACCCTCTTTGCTTTTGTACTGCACATGATCCTGCCTTCCCCTGGCATCTTAAATAAACAAAAAAATAACATTAAGTAGGTAATTTTTCTTCCTGGAAGCATGATGGTGTCTGGGATGCCAGACCAGATCCTTTGATCCCAGACTTCTGGTAAGATGCTGGATACACCCACCCAAGTAACGGGATGCACAGGCACGTGAGCTCAGTCCAGTGTCCTTTCCATCATGCCCAGGTGTAGCGGGGCTTGTTGCCTTTCCGTGCCAGAAACACAGCTCCTGGGCTTGATATTGTGCTTAGCTGTTTGGGACAGCTCCTGCCTCTGACAGGGAGCTCTTCCAGGAACTCCTGCATACAATGGCACCACAAATTCAGCAACGTTTTTCTCGCTTTTACGTTGCTCTCCTATTTTATTTTCTGCAGCCCTCCCCCAGGATCCCTTTCAGTCACTGACATGGCATACCTCTCACAGAGGATGGCCATGGATAGATGCAGTCCCTTCCTTAGGCTCAGCTTAACCCATCAGAGAGCTCTCAAGCCATCACAGAGCTCCCAGGTCTAAAAACAAAGATATTGAACAGGACTTTGTCTTCCAGGAGAGAAAGTAGGATAGATTGTAGAGGTGTAGGCATGAAAGGGACCCTGCTCAGGTGTCACCAGCACTATCTGAGAGACACTAGTCTAAGCCCCTCTGAAAACATCACAGGAAGGATCTCCCATTGTACCCTTAGATTGTTTGCCCCTGCATTAACCAGCCTGACAGTCAGAAAGTTTTTCCCTGTATCATACCTCAAATATTCCTGGACACTTATGCGTGCTAAGCCTCATACCAGCTGGAGCTTTTCCAGGACCTGTGGTTTTACTCCTAAGTATAGAGGGAAACTGTCAATTTGAATTCTCATATGTTTCCAAAATGAGTGTGTTGTGGTTATTTTACTAACATTTTTTTATGTCACAGTAGCAGCCATGAGGCACTATGAATTGTACAGATGGTGGGGAAAGAATGGTCTTCCCAAAATCCTACATGATTCATGGAGATTTAGGATGCTGACAAAAGGTGGGTAGCAGGGAGCAGTAGGCCAGGAAAGTGATAGTGATGGTGACTAATATCCTGAAATCCAGGAGCCATTTAGGCTCTCCTACCCACGTCTGAGACCCTCTGACACTTGTGGTTTCGCAGTCATATATTCCACTTTCTAAAAAAGCTTTCGCTCTCCCCCAAAGTTTGTGCAAGGCCCACCCAAACAACGGAAGAAACTCACTGACCAAACGAAAACTGATTGCACCCAAAGTGCTGACACATGCACGGCGTGACCCAGCCAGGAGCCGAGCATGAGCATTTTCCTCCACTCTTGGGAACTTCACAGCTCAGCAAGGGGATGGAAATAACTACGTGAGAGAAGTGCATTTTCAAGTGGATAGTGCCCCTTCAACAAGTTGCTGCCAGATGTTATACCAATCATGAGACACAACAGGGCATAGTAATACCCTCCAACATCACCCTGACCCACTCCAGAGCTGGGCACTGCCTCAATGTAGGATTATTGCCCCATGCATCCGAGCTCGGGCCACATGGGACCATGGGGAAGAGTTTCTGCCAGTTCCCAACCTGCAAGGAGGCTGGAAATCAACACTGAGAAGGGCTAACCACCACCATGGCATAGATAGCCTCAGCACGCAGAGCCACCCACATTCCTTCTCCCTGACTCCAGGGCAGAAAACCAGGCACTGCCTGGCAATTGACTGTGTTATCTGGGTTTAGGATATTGGCCAAGTTGGTGGATTTGGTGCATTGGCCATGCTGCAGGCAGGGCTGGCTGTTCACAGTGCAGCAGGGAGAATGTGCTGCTAAAAGGGCACTGGCCTCAGCCACTGAGGGCTCTTGCCACCCTCTTTCCACCAAAACCCCCGCCCTTGAAGAAGGATCCTGGTGGAGAAGGCAACTCCCAGCACTGGCCAAGACGATCTACTGGCAGGCTCTTTGTCTCCGCAAAGCTCAAAGACTCGGCAAGGGGAATTATCAGGAGTCCTGAACGGTCAGATGATGCTCCATCCTAACCCAGAGGTGGTACCAATCACAACTTTTGCCCTGAGCCACACAGAATCTTTGCACATCCCTGTTGTTCTCAGCTTTTGTCTCTTCACCAGGTATTCCCACAGAAGAGAAAACATGAGTTTGGGATTAAAGCACTGGGCTCAGGTCTCCCCCCTCCACATGCAGCAGGCAAACCGCTCCTTGCCTCAGTCCCCCCTCCAGGACCCAAGGCTGATAGGTCCCTGCCCCCTTTTCCTGGGGTGATGGGAAAAAAAATCCCATCTGCTGAGGGCTGTGTAGGCATCAGCCCCCATGCTTCCTGATGGGGAGCAGGTTAACACGTAGCTTGTGCGTCATGTTTGCAGTTTATTTAAAATCAAAGACAGGCAGGAGAATAGCAGGGATGCGTTGGCTAAAGGCCACTTATCCTGCCACCCCCATGTGTGCAAAGTCTCCATTTGAGGCATCTGTGCCTCCCCAGGGACACATCCTCTGCTCCTGGACTGTGGGCAGAGCATCCCTTTCCAGCTGCCTCCTGCCCCCCAGCCCTGCAATTGCCTGTGAATGAAAAGGAGCTATTACCGCTACTTCTTTTAAAACCCATTTCCCAGAAAAGAGGGGAAAAAAAAATCCATGTTAACAGGAGCCTTCGGCAAGGCACCCACCTTTGTCTTCCTGCCTCATTGCCACCCACCCAAATCAGCAAGAGCAGTGGGTGGCATTTACAGAATATCTCCCTGCTGAGAAGCAAAAGCACTAGGAAGGTGGCCCAGCTACCAGAGGGGGAAATGCAGTGGTCTGAGAGCACTTGGCCTCAAATCGAAGTGGTTTATTTCTGGTAACTCAGCCACAGCAGCTTCCAGTAAAACTCATAAAGCTCCTTTCCGCTCGGGAGACTGACTTCCAACGGCCATCTCAGCTAGCGTTCTAGTCTGGCTTCCCTTAAAGCGTGCTGGTGGTAGGCTGAACTCCGTGAGGGAGCTGAGGCTGACCGAGATCCCACGTGGGGGGCACTAGAGATCTCCTAACAGAACCCACAAGGCACTTTTACACCATGGGTATTGACAAGCCAACCTCATATGGTCTGGCCGGCATCCATGTGTTTGGAGAACGAGGGAGCAGGATGACTTATGAAGACTGCCAGTTCCTGTCATTCCCAAGATCTGCCTTATCCAGGTAGGAACTCCCAAAGACCCGCTCTGGACAGGTTGCTCACATCACCTCACTCCCGCCAAGCCCAAGACAGGGCAGTGTTTGCTGGCACAGCAGCTGTGGCTTCTCCTTACATCTGCTGTAGACCTAATGATGTCTGGTGTTTGCACTGTCCCATGGGGAAGCTGGGATGCTGCCTGAAAGACATCTCTTGGGGAAGCTGCAAGAACAAAACCACAGCACATCAAAGCACAGCCTTGCCCAGAGCTGTTGTACATCCAGATCCAGTGACTTCACGCCCTAAGAATGCCACCAGAGCTGCACCAACGTGAAGTGAAGCTGAAGGAGGCACGGTCCAGCCAGCTACCACAAACCATGCTCTTGCCGTGCCAGACGCCATCACTGATTGTTATCCTGCTTGTCACCAAACAGAAACAGGAGGTCTCATCCATCATGGTGCCTGCCTCCCAGCCCCAGTGGGAAACAGTAGCAGGGTCATAGAGCATCATCTTCAGCAAAACATAACCTCTGCTCCCCACAGCACCCCTTGCTCTCTCTGGGGTTTCTCCTGACTGCGTGTGCCCAGCTACCTGCCATTGCCACAGCTGGGCACTCAGCCCTGAGAACCTGACCCTGGCCAAAGCTTCTCCAGATCCTGGCTCCAATGGCTAAACAGCACCACCTGGGGCACTTTATAAAGCAATTGGCCAATACTCTTCTCGGTCATTAAAAATATTTCATGTGTTCTGCACTTAATTATTTGCTGGTTTCAAGGGTTGCACAATCACCCCTTTTATCTGCCTGGAGTTTGGCCTCTTTGCATTTCAGCCTGTGCCCCATTCATCTGACACTGAAAGCTGTGACACGCCAGAGCCTCTCTACATCTCCCTGCAACATTCATTCCACTATTGCACCGCCCTTTCTTCCTTTTCAAGCTACCAGGTAGACCACAGTGCTCCCTTGCTTGAGGCCATGCACTTACTACAGGAAACTGCTCCCTGTTTTGCCTCCTGTCCTGTCATTTTGGGGGGCAGAGCTGGCCATGCAGCACAGAGATGGGGAATGATGGAGCAGCAAGGAAAGACAAAACCTCTGCCCATGGAAAGCACACCCGATGAGTACACATCGCTTGGCCTCAGCAGCATCCCATTGTGTGAACAGGCACGCACCCACAAACACAGCAGCAATGCACACACAGACCCAAGCACCGCCATCCAACACCAGCACGCTGGTTCCAGAGCACAGCTCAGGGGATCTGCCCCTGAACTCCCAGACACGGCTTCCCATTTATCCTCTCTCCCAGGGACTACCCAACGCGCTTGTTCATCTTCCAACCCAAAAGTAAAGGTGGGAGCATCGAGGAAGTTGTCCTAGCAGACATTTGGGTAGGCAAGCACTGCCAGTTTTCTGGGGTCAGCCAGGGGCTGTTGCTAGCACAGGGAGGAAGGCTCTCATTCCCAGCTGATGTGGAAATGATGGGGACCAGCTGAGAGCCCACTTCCACTCCCTCCGCTGCTTCAGGCTGTGATCTGGCCTTTCCTTAGTCACTTCAATGACTGAACATACCTGAATTTTCTGCCAAGTTTCAATCACAGAGATGGAGAGAGAGAGAGAAATACATGCAATAAATGGGAAAGGCAAGCGAGGCAAAGGGAGGGAGAGATATGTTATCTTCAGCACGTCAGCTTGGGAGAGGAAGTCCTGAGGAAATGAAGGCAAGCAAAACAATATATGCTAGCAATGGATGGCCTTTCCCTCAGGCCAGCCAAAAGACTAAAGCTGGGCAGGGAGGTCAGCTGCTGCAGTAAGGGAAGAACGCAGCTGAAGAGCAAAGGACGCCAGTAGGGAAGGAAGAGGACGAGAGGGAAAAGGTGAATAAGGATGTAAGCATCTCCATCCTCCACACACACCCCTAGTAGTCAGGAGTATGTAGGAGCCTTCAGGCTCTAGACAAGCAAATTGGTGGAGATTAACAGCCAGTAGAGAACAGCTGGCCAGAGCAGCTTGGATGCAGTGCAGGCTTGCAAAGATCTTGCTGATCACTGAAGTTCATAAACACAAGAGCCCTGTGGTGCCTTCAAGTACCACTGGCCCTCTCTCTGGGGAGCCCAGCCACTACAGCACTCAACCCTAGTACATGATGTCTTCCAGCAAAGGTATGTTCCCTTCCTGTCTGTGCCTCTGCCTCACTACTCTGTGAAGGAAAATGCCAGCAGGGATGTGGCCGTGCTCTGTGTGCCCCAACAGGGCAATGAGGCCAGGGGCATGCCTGTCCTTTCAGTTCGTTGTCTGTTGCTCACCCTAAACCAGGATGTTGCCTTTGTCTGCCAGTGGCTATGGGTGAGGCTGGCTAAGGATTCTCAGTAAGGAAGCCAAAGTTTCTTCTGCTCATGCCTCTCCACTTCTCTGATCCGCTCACGCCACTGCTTCCACCCCACTCAGTTTGGACTCTGGACAAATGAGCCTTGAACTTGTTCTGTCCTCCTTCTGTGACCAAATTGTCCCAGGGATATGCTGGAAGTGCTCTCCCAGGTTAGCTTTGTTTGTCACTGTGGTGTTTCCCAAGCCAGGACTCACGTGCAACCCAGCCTGGGCTTCTACAATCCACCTGCCTTCCCTGTGGGGCCCCACACCTCTGGCACTCTGCAGCCCCAGCACCTAAAGGAGAGCAGGAAAAGCTTTTTTGTGGCTTTGGAGAGGGGGAAAAGACAGAGAAGATGGTAAAAAGAGAAGAGCTGATGGTACCTGCAGTGTCTTCTCTCTATGCGGACTTGGTTCCTTCTGTCCTCAGTTCTGCAAATAGCAACAAACACGATGCATTGGTATTACTGCTGATGTTTTAATTATTGTTACTAATAACACAACTGATATTAATAAACAGTGCTTTCTGAGGAGTGGAGAAAAGCCTTACAGCAGATGCAGAGGAGAATGAAGTCAAGGAGGTGAACTTGGGTGGATAGCCCATACCTGCACTCCCCGCACCACACTCTGCCCCAGCTCCCTCACCCCATGGCCCACGTGGTATTTCCCGAAGAGCGCTGTGGCATCAGGACAGAGTCAGTGTCCTGGGCTTCCTTTCAGCCTGCTGGGAGTCACCATGTTTAGTCTTATTTCGCAGCAGTGCTGAGCTGGCTTGGAAACCACTGTGAGTAGCCAAGGAGAGGAAATTAATTCGGAGGCCACTTTACCACGAAGCCTCAGAAGCTAATCAGGGAACTTTATTAAAAAATAATAACGGCGATAAAAAGAGAAAAAAGTAAGCCGCCTTGGAAGCCGTTCAACTGTGAGCTGCTGGGAGCGCGGGAGGCCTTTCCAAAAGCAAACACAAGCGAGCCTCCTCAGGGCCAAGCGGCGCTCAGGGCAGCAGGTTGCAGTTATCAGTCCTGCCGAGGTCCAGCGCCAGATCATTTCTGATCAAAACCAGCCCCTGCTGGGAATGAAACACATCCCCTCGCCACTTTTTGCCAGGATCAGTTCCTGCCTGGACAGCAATGAATGAGCATTTCACAGAAGCTGGTGGTACTTCTTCCCAGAAGATTTCCTCTCTGAAGCCAGGGAATCCCCAGTGGCATGCCTGAGGCTTACCCAAGTCCTGCTCTGTGGGCAGCCACAGCTCTTCCAGCACCTGGTGATGTGGCAAGACCAAGATCATCTCAAAAGTCTTTTTTTTTTTAATGTTTTTTTAACAAGTATCTACAAACAAAGCATTGCTCAGAGGCTCAGGGAGCACACCTGGGGTGCACTCCCCTTGATATCACAGAAATCAGATGGGGCAGGGTTGGCTGTCCTCAGAGCTACTTGCACCTTGTAATTGTATTTCCTAAACTCCCTCCCTGGTACTCCCTTCACCACCACTGCCAGGAAGGGTGAGAAGATAGGAAAGTACCACCAATTTTTTTCTAGTCCATTCTCCAGCTGGGAGCCAAAGAGTGACTAAAACCCATTCAACCAGGGAGCAGCTAGGCCATTCCTGGGAATAAGGTTCCATGGATTCAGAAATGCTGCCTGAAGTCCAGCCTTTTCATCTGTGTCATGCCTCTCCTCCCCACAGCTGTCCTGCTTCATCACTGGATATCGTGGCTCTCCTGCACTACTTTCTAGCCTTCACCTATCTCTGACTTCAGCTTCTCTCCAGCAGTTCCCTATTGTCTTTTTGGCATCTTTCCGCTCAGGTGAGCTTGTCCAACTTGAAGGAAGGGGGCTCCATTGATTTATCCTTCCCACTCTGGCAGGTTCCCCCCAGGTCAAAGCAGAAGGAATGCTCCAACATATCCCTCATATCTCTTCATACCACAGTGCTTCATTCTGCAGATTCTCAGAGTTTGCATCTCTCACAGGATATGTGTTCTATTTTCCATGACACCTGGAGTACATCACCCCACCAGTGAAATCCTCCAGGCAGAAAAACTCAATTCAGCATGCCCCAGTGTAGGGACAGTACCTCTAGCATCAGCCCTCGGGATGGTCCTGTCCTCATGTGGATTCACCCTACTTGTTCCCTCACTAGCAGCTCATGGACAAAATGGCCATTTCATGCAGGTGAAGGCCCTGTGGGAGAAGATCATCTCTAAGCAGGATGATATACCACTCCAGGAATAAGGGAGGTGCAGGAAAGAGGCAGAAGCTGACGAGGGAACCGAGGGACAGAGGAGGAAAAGCCAGAGCACAGAGCAGAGCCACCAGAGAAAGGAACACTGCCATGGACTGTGGGAGGCTGGGCCTTCATGTCAGAGCACGGCTGCATTTCGGCCATCATCGTTGTACTGGGTTTGACTGGGACATCCCAGGTGAGGTGATGCTGTGGTCACTGGAGCTGGAAACCACTTTTCTGTGTCCAGTTGCCCTACACATTGACCCTCCGCATCCAGCAGAAAGCTCGCCAGCAGCAGGGCCACACTGGGTCCTAGGAGCTAAAGGCACCTTCCAAAGAGGTGCTCCTGTGCCTGGCCAGATTGGGTTCATCAGCCTGAGTCACTCCTGACACAAACAGCCACCAGCCCACCTCCCTGCAAACACAGCCAGGGGGCACTTCAGGTGCCTCACACATAAACCTGGCCGCAAGTGGAAGGAGGAGGCAGAGAAACCTTCAGCTCAAGGAAATCACAAAGCATGTCTCTGCACCTCCTGTGCCAACTATCTCTGGACAGGATCAATAGGAAACCAAACATCCTGTACACCCACAGCATATGGTACGGCAGGGACATGAGCTTATTGCCCACTTCCTCTTGAGCATGTCTGCATCTGCCCTCAGTCCCGCTCCCAGCATGTAACAAGAAGTGCAAACAAACTGCCAGCTCATGCCGACCTCTTCGTTCCCAGGCAGCCTCCAGGGAGCAGCTCCCCTCCCATTTCCATCCTTGGGGCACAATGGAAGCAGGAGAAAGTGCTGCTCCTCTGCCCCGGCGAGAAAGGAAACCTGCAGCCCACACTGCTGCAAACCCAGGTGCCTTTCCAGGAGTTTTCTCCCCTCCAGGCAGCACCCACCAGGCTCAGCCCCTACCACCTTGCCAGTGTGGCAAGGAATTGCTCCAGCAACTGGGTTCATCCTTCTCCCCCCAGCCCAGGGTCCTGGAGAAACTCATGAAGTTACATGAGAAGGAGAGAGCACAGGCACTTAGGGCAAGGGAGTTAACAGGCACTCAAAGCCAGAGACAAACCCCTCAGCTGAGGGAAACAGGCACCAGGGTCCCTTCAGCATGTCTTGACCACTATCTGTGAGGCTTCCCCCTGCAGCCTCTGTTTTCCTTTGGGCCAACCGCAGCATCAGTCCCTTGCTACTTCTGTTATTTCCCCCGTGTGGTCCATTACACAGCTGGATGTCTCGGATGTAAAAAGCAGCTCTCACGGCTAAATTGACTGTACTGCCTAATGCTTCATCACGGCTGGGAGTTTTCATCTTGAGGGAGAAGTGACAGAGGTCACTTCACTGCCTCTGTTAGGTTAAATGTGAATCTCTCTGGGGCTCTCTTTGAAAATCAGTCATCTGGGAGCCGTGAAGTGCCCCCAGGGAGGCATAGGCAAGGCAGAGGAGGGCTGAGAAGGGAGCAGAAAGCTCACCCACAGACTTGGAGTGCATCTCAAGCACTGATATTGAATAAACCCCACGAGCAAGTTCTCCCTTTGCCCAAGGACACCCTCAAGAGGGAAAACACATGGATAAGTAAGTCCTGAAGGAGACGCTGCACCAAAAGCCACAAGCTACTTCCTTGCCTGCAGCCTGCCTGCAGCCAGAAGAGATATTTACCCCTTCACTGAAAGCCCAGCAGGATTTTCCTTCCCTCTGCAGCCCACTCTGCCTGGCAGAAGAGGCCAAGGCAGGGAGGCTGAAGTGGCTGCCACAGCCCCTCAGGCTCTTTGTGCCCCTCCACCCTGGTCCCAGGCTTCAGGAGATCATTATCAGTCCCAGGTGACCCCCGGATTATCTCTCATCACCCTTCAGGCTCCTGACATCGAACATTCATTACAAGCCTCCTCCCTTCTCAGCAACCTGGCTTTCTGGACCCCCCTGCAAGTTTGTCAGGGATGTCGAGACACAGAAAGGGTGGTGGAAGACATTACCAATAGCCCATGACGTGCTAATCCTGGGATTAGCCAGAGTTCAGAGGTTAATTGCAAAGGTGTGGAGAGGAAGAGGGGAGAACAGGGACCACGGGTAGACCCAAAACGACTCCTCTTCCTAAGCAGCAAGCCTGGCCCCAGGTGGGCTGCAGTTTCTGAAAGACTGTGTGAAGGAGGCAATACTTCTGGGAAGATGTGATCTCCCACCTGTAGTCAGAAGGGCTGGTCCCCCCCAGTTCCTGACCCATCTCCAAGCCACCGAGCATCTCCTAAACCCCAGGTCATCAGACTAGCACTGTCTCCCCCACAGGGGGGTGAGGAAACTAAACCCACTGGAGACTGTGCACAGCTCTGATATAATCCAGGCTGTGCAGGAACATAAAATGGGAACGTGCAGGGCAGATATCTCAGGAGGAGGCGGCAGGATTTACAAATCTTCCCACCCAGACTGATTTCTCAGACATCTCTGTGGCAGACAGAGGCATCCTGCAGGGAGATCTGAATGGGCTTGCAAGCGGGAAGCAGCATAAATGCTTCAACCTCAATTCATTATCAGAAAACATCGCTGATTTGCTCCAGCACAACCTTACTAAGTGCGGTTTTTTTGGCTTCCAGGCCATAAAGTGGTTATTGGATTAAGTAGCTTTACCCACCTGTGGCGAGCTGCCTGGGTGCCCAAGCATGGCAGAGGCAGCCCCGTGCCACCCATTGAGCCCTGCGGATCACAGGGGGAAGAGGGGGAGAGCAGAGAGCCCCTCCTCGGGGTCTCCAGACAGCAGCTCCTGGGGAGTCAGTGCTGCTGGCCCACCAACAGGTTCCTGGCATGCCTCTCGCCCGCCCCATTGCTGCTGCATCCCCAGGGCTTTCCTCTGGGATGTCATTAGTCAGAAACTGCAGCATATGACCACACATCTGGAAGGAATTAGATGACAAGAGCCTCTGCCAGCTGTCTTCATTTAGGTTTGTTCATACTTGGAAGCGCTCTGCAGCGTGATCTGTAAAATAAAAAGTTGTGCTGATTGACACGAGCCAAGGGTTTCCTCTGAGGCTCCCTGCCCCCATCGCCTCTGCCCAGGACGACATTAGTACTTATTACATCCCGGAGGCTGGCTGCATACTACGGAGGAGGTTGTGTAAGAATAATGATGGCACAGCTGTTAACCATTGCCTTTCTCCATGTCAGAGCATGGCCGATTCCAGCATGGACAGGGAGCCTGTGGGAATGTCCACCCTAGCCAACGTTTGGACAGACCCAATGACACCACCAAGCATCACCACCTAAGGGGCATCCAATGGGTCTTTGGTACAGCCCTGCTGGGAAGCCAGGGCCTCTCCCTCAGGACTTCACCCAATGCTGAGTGCTGCAGTATGGGCATCCCATGGGCTGTGGGGCAGCTGGTTCCTTCCCCATCCCTATTTCTGTATGTTGGGCTTCTCCAGCCTCCTTTCCAAACCCCAGCGACCCCTGAGCTCATGTGTTTTGTTCTGCTGCGAGAGGGAGCAGAGCCCCCTGCTGCAGTAGTCTGGGGGGGCTGGCCTCCCTCCAGCACTTCCCACAGACCTCCACATACCAAACTGGGGCGGCTGGGAAGGTTGTGCTGCCTCCGCTGTAAGGAAGGAGATGGGGAGAAGGACACCAGTGTTGTGGGACACATGGAGCACTGGGTAACGTAGCAGCCACCATCCTGGCAGCGGCGTATCAGTGGGGTTGGGCACGTTGCCCTGACCACAGTGCAGGCATTCCTCACCTCTGAGTTCAGTCTAAATATCCCAGATACCTGCAACACCACTGAGCTCAGGAAGGGCTGCAGAGCTCACTGGAGAAGCAGATGAGAAGCTTGGGAATCTCCCTTTTTCATTCCACACACCAATTTCCCACCTTAAGCTGTTTTTGCAGCCTTGCCTCTGGGAGATTAACAAGGTCTGAGGTCAACCAAAGGAGGCTATCAGGAGAGTAGTGTCTAAGCTTCACTGACTCTTCATGGATTTGTCAACAGACTTTGGATCAGCTGTTCCCAATCTAATAATCCAAGTCCCACACACGAAGCCAGGGGCTGCTGGGAAAACAGCTGATCTTTTTTAGGATCTCCCAGGGTTGGATCCTTCCCTCAAAAGATGAAGCAGAACAGGAGCAGCCAACCCCTGACATTGACTCCTTCCCAAGCAACAGGATGCTGCTGTGGGGAGGTGTGATGCTGCCGGAGCATGTACTCCTGCAAGAGTGCCGTGTGTTCACACAGCCAGGTACAGCTTCCCTCAGCTTCTGCAGGACACGTGTGAGCCGCCCAAAAGCAGCACCAGGGGCTCACAACGGAGCCAGCGTGATTGTCTCGGCTGTGTGACACATGATCTCCCAACAAGGCTGCCATTGCTGGGCCCCAGCCAAGGGATTGCGTTCCTAAGGACATGGCTTCAATTAATGTATTTTCTTCCCCATTTTGTTTAAAATTGGGGTTGAGCTGCTTCTAAACAGATGTGTTGGGGTAGCCAAAATATTTGCACTTTTGCCAGCTGCTTGTTTGGCATCCATGCCTGGCCGATGCTAAAATATTCTTTCCTCCCACAGGCAGTGAGTGAGAAGCAGCTCAGGGGATGCAGTGGGCACCCTCCACTCAAATGCCCAAAGAATCACATTCAGACAGGTCCCTGCTGCCACAATGTCTGTTTGGGAACCCCAGCATCTCCCACATCTCAGCTGCATGCTATGGAAGCACAGGAAATATGAAAGCAGTTTTTCCCCTGGGAAGCTCAGGGAAAGAGTGCCCAGCACTGGAAGGAGCGGGCACGAGGTCGGGGAAGGAGCATCCTTGTGGGGGAACAGCAAGCAAAGCCGTCCCGCACTCACTCTGCTCATCCTGCAGCCCGCACCGAGAGCAACCAGGCAAGCAAACCCCCATCAAAGGGGTTCCATTGACCCCTGTCAGGGTGTCACAGCCCCAGTAACCCACAGCTTTTTTTATGCCCCCACTCAGCCATGTAACAGTGTCAGGACTTGTCCATTCTGTGGAGGGAGATGGCTTTGAAGATACCCTGAGCTGGGGGGAAATGTAAGGACTTGAGGAAAGGACACCACACCAGGGGGTGCAGCAAGGCCAGCGCCTTCTGTCCTTGTGCTTACTGCAGGGACAGAACCCACAAAACACAGCTAAGTCCTCAGGGACTTCCACCCACTCGGCGACATTCTCAGCCCTGGCTTTTCCAGGAATGTGCCTTTGGAGACGATTTGCAGCTGCCTGCAAGGAGGCTTCTCCGCACGCAAACCCTTGTGCCGGGCGCTGGGAAATCCCCCTGCTCCGAGCCAGGACCCGAGCGCTGTGATTCAGAGGCAGGTGGCCGGAGGGGCAGTTTACGTGCGAGCGCTGATGGAGGCGGGCGGGCGGGCGCACGGCTGACTCCGCTGCGTGCCTCGGGAAGCAGCGTGCAGACACCCCGTGACCCGGAGCAGCTTCGCCAGCCCGGCGTCAGCCTCGGGCTGGGGACCGCGCCAGCGTCACAGACGCGGGGGAAACCTCTGCCTGTCTCGTCCTTCGCTTAGGAGGCGTAAGGAATAGCATCGTGCAGTTCCTTCCTCCTTCCTCCCCGTGCAGACACAGACCTATTCATGCTGGCAGAAAACCGCAGTCAGTTTTGGCGTTGGAAATGGGGCTGTCTCCACAGACTTCAGCCTCCTGGCACGCTTGGCCACGTGCAGGGTTCAACACAGCCCCCTGCCCTCACAAGTGGTCTCACCAAAGCTCCCAGAGCCTGACACACCACCTTGACTCTGCAACAAGCTAATGACCAGTGGAGAGAGCATTAAACCAACTGCTCTGGCCCAGCAGCCCGATCCACCCCTACCCAGTCACGCACCTGGACACTCATCCATGATGCAGACAACCAAGCCAGAAGCAGTCCTAGCACATCCTCTGGCTCTGAGCCTGAGGCACCACGGTGGGAGGAAGACATTTCAGCATTGCAAGCTTCTGTTCCCTTTTGCTAAGGGATAACCCATGATGTGATCAGTTCACCCCAATGCCAGGCTAAGCCATCTCTGCCTCCCGCCAGCTTTTTTTACCTCTCCCACATCTCCCAGGCTCCTCTTTTCTCACTTACCATTGTCTGAGTCCAGATGCTCAAGACAGACTTGAATATCAAAGGACAAAGCACACCAGTCAGGTCAGTCCCTGGATACCCATCAGCAGCTATTTGGGTCTCACTCGGGGGCTTATTCTTGCTGGTGGCTTATACAGCCACCAAACCCTCAAACCTGTGATTGCAGCCCCACAAGATGAGGTGTCATGATCTTGAGGAAGAAAGACATTTTACACTGGTCACTTGAGAAATTGTTTGAGACTACAGTAAAATTCACCCTTCAGCCATCATCAGCCTAGTGCTCAGCACCTCAGCAGAGTGTCAAGCCATAGAAAGCCCTTACCCAAAACTGCAGGGTCAGGAGCTGACCCAGAAACACGTCTCTTGCTATGCTCTCACGCGGGGTTTTTGAGTTTGATGCCAACTCTTTGGACCCAGGTGCTTCTAAGCTTCCTCTGATCTCTGTGCCAGCTTCAGTGTCTTTCCTATACTACTTTGTCTTCCATCATTTCCCTGAGACAGGACCCAGTCTTGTCCTCCAGCAGCAGACCTGAGCAGATGAGATACCACAGAGCTTCACCTCAGAGACAAGTGAGTCAGTTTCAACAGCAGTTTGGAGGCCAAACTGACCGTGTGGGTCTGGCTTGCAGTGCTTTGCAGATGGAGGTCTGCCCTGGGCCTGATACTGAGGTGCTCACCCACCCTGGAGTCTAATGCAGCTCACACAGACTCAGCATCCCATCCCTGGAAGTGTCCAAGGCCAGGTTGGACGGAGCTCTGAGCAAGCTGTCCCTGCCCATGGCAGGGGGGTTGGAACTGGATGATCTCTAAGGTTCCTTCCAACCCAAATCATTCTGTGAATCTGTAATTCTATTATTTCATGGCCTGCTTTTGGCAGTGGATGGATCCAAACAATAAGAGATGGGAATCAGTGGCAAAGAAGAAGTAGTGGCTGGTAGGATATGATAGTTGAAGGCAAACAGTTGGCACTTGTGGTCAAGCTGATCAGAGATGCAGAGCCAGAGGGTTGGAATGGTCCATCTCAGGGGGACACAGAGCAGCACCAAACTCCTCGCTGCTCATGGCAGCTCAGTGCCCCCAAGGGTTTGTCAGAATGTCCACTTAGCTCTCTTCCCTTTCTCTTCACTGAAGTCTTGCCTTGTCTCCTCTGCCTGGGAAGGCCAAGGGGAGAGAACAGTGGTGCAGCAACCTCAGTCACAGCACTGTACCCCAGCAACACCCTGCAGCCTCCTGACTACTCCATATGAATGCCACAGGCCATAGAATGGGTTTCCACCTGCTGATCATGGCTGGGATCCATCCGTTCACCAGGCAGAGGCTCTGCCTCTCCAGTCCTCCAAGTCCAACACAGCAGGAGACCAGACCATCTCCTCCTTGCTGTCCAACTCTTAAGCCCTTAAGTATGCAAGTGCAAAGGGGTGACATGTAAAGGCTTAAAGAACACTCCTGCTGCTCCCACATCTGGGTCAGCACTGGCTCCTTCCACAGACGGGCCTTTGAAGAAAAGGCCACAGAACCCAGGAATATTCAGTTTCTCGCCTGCACTTCAGATCACTGTGGCTCTCTCCTGATCCCACCAGGAAAGACATGGGCATGTTGTGAGTGTGCCCCATAGCAGCACATCTGTGACCCAGCTGTGCACAGCTGGCAGCACAGGCAGCATCCAGAGCCTCCTGAGGGGGAAGGAATCGCCAGCCTATGTGTGCTGTATGGGCTATTCCTCCAACTCTGAGCAAGGAGCTGGTGCCCCTCTCAGCCTTTGAGACAGGAGCTGGCTGGTCCTGTCTCAAAGGAGAATCCCACTCAGCAGGAATCTGTGTCTGGATGCCACTGCATAGGAGTATCCAGTTAGGAGGGAGGATGGTGGAGAGGCATTGCTTTTTCCCTGATCACCAACTCATTCACTAGCTCATCACAGTGCCTCAGATAGGTCAAACTCCAGAGACTGCTTCTCCCCAGACACCCACCAGGATGAATTCCTTCCCTCTTAGCAGAAATGTCTCATGATAAAACAGGACTTCGCTTGTTTCCTCAATACCTGTGATTTAGGGCTTTGATTGCCCAACGCTTGTGTGATGGGCTTGAAGGGAAGGGGAGGGAGGTCAAGTCGGTTCCTCAGAACCTGATGAGCATCATCCCAAAAGAGCCTCAAGCATGTCTTGAGGGTCTGCCCTGAGTCATTGCCTGTTGAACTCAGCACAGCCGTACAGTAAACATCCCACTCTTCAAGCCAGCAACGTCAGATGCTGACTGTCCCTGCTGGCTGCTCACATACACTACTCACGTATTACTAGAGAGCACTCACGGATCCGTCGCAGCATCAGAGTGGGGTTGTATTTTTCCAGTCTGTCGTGACTCACTGGTGAGCAACTGGGGACGTGCGGATTGTGTCTGGTGATGTTGTGACATGCATACACGCATCTGGGGGAGTGATTAGATCCGTGGCTAAACTCTAACCTCAGCCTTCCTCTGTGGTCCCACACTCAACCTGGAAGCCGGAGATCGAGGGCATAGTCTGGCCTTGCTGACCCCAGTTGGGGGAGACCTCCAGTCTGAGGATATTCCTGGGACAAAAGATACTCCGATGTTCATTCTAGCCCTTACCAACCAGTGCCTTACAGGCAGGGTGAATGCTGGGGAGATGATTAGAGGCAGGAGGATGCTGGCGAGGCGAGGCTCCCAAGGTCCAGCACCATGCACCATTCCCAGCTCCGACTGCCCCATCATTCTCCCCAGATCCTCAGCTCAGTGGCATGTCAGGCAGGGCATCCTCCAGCAGGTGCAGCCAGCGGGAAGCACAGGCATGCTCAGCTACAGGAAATGAGGCCTCAGGAATCCCATGCTGGACAGGCAGAGATGAAATCCTCCAAAATTTGCTCATAAAAAAACCTTTTCTCTTTCCTTTGCCTTTCTGTACCCTTCATCTCTCTCTCCCCACCTCTGACAGCCCTCCTGTACTCCCGAGGAGGCAATGATAACAGCAGAGCTGGATAATATCACCTCTCTGATGCCCAGAAAGCCTTTGGTATGTTTGCTAAGTGCTGTCTCGGGGTAGCTGCAGTCCATGCTCAGGCAGGCTGACACACGGGGGAGGGTTTCTGCTGCCCGGAGCTCCGCTGGGGAGGATTGGGATTCTCCAGACTGGGCAAGGTGTGAGCAGACTGGGCCCCTGCAGATAAATTCCAGGGGTGAGATAGGGTGCAGCTGCTAAGGAGCAGGGAGGGGGCGACTGCCCAGCTTGGCAGGGGAATCCTTCTAGATGAAGAATGGCTGTAGTTTAAAAAATGCAAAGTTTTCCCATATTTCCCTACCAGTGCATCGTCTACTCCACCTCAGTTAACGTCAGACCTTGGGGAGCACACAAGGCACAGGACCAACTCAGGCAGCAGGGCAAACCCACACACCCTCTAGCAGCATCACCATCACCCACCAGTTCACACCAGTGAATGCTCCTCCCTGGGGGCCAAAACACCGCTGTTTTTTTTGTGGGAAGGGCTGCTGCAGGGCCATGGGATAGATGCTGCCTCCTCCCCAGTTTTGCCAACAGTAAGGTCAGACAAACCCAAACCTGTAAACACTCCACATCCTTGTTGAAAAATCCTTTCATCAGGACAACAAATTCTTCCTAACAGGATATATTGAGGATATTTGTGCTCCTATGCTGTGCATCAAAGCTAAAAACCAGGCAAAATCAGGCAAAATCAGGCTGGGCTGGCAAAACTTGCCCTAGTTATTATGGTCTAGTGCAGCTAGGGACCTTGGGTTTGGGGGGTTCACATGATTGTCTTTCAGCAGCTCTTTAACACACAAAACATGAAAGTGGAGAGCTGCTCAACCTCTGCTCTCCACAGAGGAAGCAGGAGTGAGTGTTTGCAGGCTGCTTTTAGAGAAGTGAAGCCCACCTCAGCCCAGCCCTCAGCCCTCCCCAGCCCAGCCCTCAGCCCTCCCCTTCACTCCTCGCCAGCAGAAGGGCTCGCCGGCCCCAGCTCTCTCTCCACCCCAGCTACCTCGCCAGATGTTGGTCATTAACAGGGACCAGTGTGAAGCGGGGCTGGCCTCTGGGAGCAGCCTCCCTGTGCTGTTAGTGGTAGTGTGTGTGAGCGAGAGCGTGTGTGCAAGCCAGCCCGCGTGTGTGCGAGCGTGTCTCCAAGGGCTGCGGTGACCGCTCCTTTGGCCTGCTGCCAGAGGGGAAACGTCTTTCTTGCACACACATGCTCTTGGCTTTTTGCTCCCCCTTGCCCCCTTGCTGTTTTGTAAAGCCCCAGACTCATCTGACTCAACAGCTGAACTATCCGGAGGCCCGGAGCTGGAAGTGTCCCTCCTCCTCAGCTGTGTTCACATCCAGCATACGGTGCTTTTCCAGCACACGGAGGTGCCACCTTCTGATGCCATTTCTGCCATCCCCATTGGGCTCACTTGTTCTTCTCAGCCCACCTCAGACACACACGAAAAGCCCAGCCTTCTGATTCATCCACCTGGCTCCTGAGGAAAACGGATCTTCCGCTTTTGTTTTCTGAGGATGGAGTGGGAACTGTTTACTTAGCGAGATGATTAAGTCATTTTTTCTCCTTTACACCAGTAACAGAAAACCATTTCAAAGGGAAAGGAGTGGGATTGGATCTGGCATCAGACGAAAGTTGAATGAACCCAGACAAGAATCAAAGACAAACAAAGCTTCTGGGTGGCTTGTCCATAATACTGATCGATCCCGACCCAAGTTCTCCGCCACCACAATCAGAAAAAGACTCTCCGTTAAGGGTAAAGCTACAGCCTATGACTCCTGGCTCCTCATCCCCTCTCCTGGCCACCTAACCTCAATCCCTCCCGCTGCTAGGACATGATTTCAGCAGTCCTGCCTTTCAGGGGCCTGCTTCATTTATTAGGTCAATTCATCTTCTAATGCTGGAAGGGAAGCTCTGGAGTCCTGCTCTCCTGGTTGTTTGGCATTAGTATTTCGAAGAGCTTTTGTTCCACCCACCGAACCCAGCAGGGGCTGTGGAGGCACCTAGGGATAAAACAAAAAAAGTGGGACTAACTTCATCCGTACACATGGCCTCTTCAAATCATGGACCCAGGGTCATCAGCTCATGCCCAGTTCGATGCCAGGAGGATCTGAGGTCGAGTATCTCCATCCTAGAAGGATGGAGGAAGAGTCTTTGACCCAAATTGAATGTACAGTAAAATTGCCTCTAATATAAAGGTTTTTTCTCCTCAAATCTTTGTCTGATTTTAAAGTCTCCTCCATTTGGCATTTACACATTGCAGCAGATGCAGCCAGAGTGCACCAGACACTGGGTGGCTGCTTAGGAAGATCAGCATAGACTTGTTGCCCTTCTCGCTGCAGGACCCATGGCAATCACTGCTGTTCAGTCATGGGGAGCAGCACCTGGGAGATGGCTGCTAGTGCCCAGTGGCTGATAGATTTAGCATTTCCAAAACTTTCTTGGCCACAGTGGGTCAGTGGTCCTAGGGGTGGCCTCAGCTCCCACATGGGCCTCTTCGTGCAGCAAAAAAATAAGCAGAGATTGCAAAGCCACAGACAATGTATTTACAAAAACCTGTGTTGCTAAGCAGACATGCAGCTGGGATTGACACCAGTTGATGTCTCCCTCATTCCCCCTTGGCTCTGTTCCCAGATACAATGAGTTGTATTCAAGGAGCTGAGGGGTCCTGCTGCCAGATCTGCATCCAACAGAACATGCGTGGGGGCAACCCATGGTCATGTAACCCCCAGGACTGGAAATGTCATCACTGACTTCACTGGGTGCATTTTACTGCTCTCCAGAACCCCACAGAGCGACTCACTGACATCATTCCTATGGCCAGGCTTGGCAGAGGCAGTGGGGATGAGGCCCAGAACAGCCAGCGAGCTGGGGATGGTCGGCATGGTTTCCACATATTAGTTCTTTCTTGGGAGTCTATCCTTGCTGCTCAAAAGCCTCAAGTGCCCTCTTTAGCTCACCAGTGCAACAACCGTGACTGCTGCTACGTATGTGATTTCAACACACTTACAGCAAGACACCCCGGCTAAAGGAGCAACCAACTGGAAATTCTTCAGCTGATTCTGCTATAGGCAAAGGGAAAGGAAATGAGAGCAGAGCCCATCCTTTTTGTTGAGTTGGCTATGAAATGTAAGGTTTTCGCCACTGCTGGAATACTACCAACAACTCACAGAAGGATTTTGGATGTACACACATCTGTGCTTCCCCAAAGGTACCTGGACAGTAGGCAAGTGGGATGGGCAGAGAAGAAAGGGAAAGGAGGAGAAGAAGAAAGAGAGAGGAGGAGAGACAGCTGGAGAAGCACAATAGTAGAGAAAGAATAATGGTTGCCATTATAAATTAACATTATCACATCCCACACTGGTCCACAGAATCCATTAAGCAGACCAGAGGCCACAAGAAGCTTTCTCCCAGTAATGTTGCTTTCCAAAAGGAAGTTAAAATGAGCACAGATTTGACTTTATCTGGAGCAAAATACACACACCAAACAATGGTGTTGTCCACAAACAGCCAATGAGAGTGGCTCTGCATCTCAGCACTTCAAAACCAGAGAAAAATGAAAGTTATAAGTAACACGATAAAGAAGATAAACAAAACTTGTCCTAATGAGTGAGATAACTACCTCCTCAAATAGACTAACAAATTGATGTATGTGTACATTATCACAGAGCAAGATATGCTTGAAATGAGGAGAAATTTAATGACATTTTGGAAAGTGAGATGGTGAAGACTTGTACACACTAAGTCAGGATACTGAACAGGGCTTTACTTTCTTAAGAAAAATACCACTGAACTCCTTATTGATTAAGAGGAAGATCACAGGTCTGTTATCTCAGCCAAAAGATTGCACATCCTACACCCTAGCTTCTCCTAGTACTAGGATGTGCCATTGGGTTCAGCAAGGGAGAGTGCCAAATCTTGAATCATCAGGACTTCCTGTTCACTCCGCAGTGACTCAGAAGACGTATTTCTAAATTCTATCCACTCCTTGTTTCCCTTTTTCACCATGCTGTTCATATTAGATAAGGGTAGTCAGGCAGAAAATTTTACACGGCCTGACTTCTGTTACCTGGTGTGTCAAACTAAAGATCCGTTTGTTGGGATTTTTTATTTCTCATGCATGTACTAGTAGGCAAAAGGCTTACTGGCAGCTTTGCAGTGCATTTTTTCCCTATGAAATTCATCTGCTGCAAGATAATTTCTGGTACAGATTCTTTCCTGGGTGGAAGACTGACATGTCTGAACTGGATCTTACCTGATATTTCTCAGCAAGTTTTCTTGCTGGTATTTTTAATTGGAAAAAAAAAATCAATTTACTGGAAATGAACAGCTTTGTGGAAATTTATCAGGGCCAACAGATCACATGGGTCAAGGTTAGGTACACAAGAAGGATGCAGGAGACCCAGATTCATGGTCTGCATCAAATGGACCAGAGAGACTGATTCATTACACTGCTGTTTCTCCTCTGCCAGGATGAGGCCTGTACTCAAATCCCTCACCTAATGAATAGTGAATCCTTTACACAACATCAAACAGCTCCTCGGGAAGAGGGAGACCACTTCCACACAGAAACTTGCAGGATGGGAAAAATGTCTGGGGCACTAAAGACTGAGATCTCAGTCCCTGCTTCAATCTAAGCAAATATTTAAGCAGCTCTCACACAGCATCTTCAAAATCCTTTGTGCCACATTGCCCACAGTGCTCTGGGTGGCCACTGCAGTGACCCGTGCCTGGCAGGTCTGACCTGAAACCCTGCTCATGTATCCTTTCACTCAGGGGATTAGTGAGGACAGCTGAGCTGCTCCCAGAGCACATATCCAGTTGTTAAAGAGCTGAAGCAAAGTGCTGAACCCCTATAGGGTAGTGAATGGTGACCACAGGCATTAAAAACTGTTGGGAAGCCAGTTAATGAGCCACTTCATTGCTGAGAAAACAGGGCCTAAATCTCCTAAAAGGCTTCCACTGGCACCCTAAAAAGCAGATAGGATTTCAGGCGCTTCAGGCTGCCCACTGGAGGCCCTTCTCCTCACAGGCCATGGACAGTTCCTGTAGGCAGCACCCAGTGGCCCCAAGCAAGTATTTTAGCCCATCATCCCCCAGACCCCACTGGCTAAGCAGGTTCCTAAGCTGGTAAGCAGCTGTCACCTCCACAAAAACTGAAGAACAAGATAGACTGGAGCAAATAAAAGCCACACTGCACACCCACTCCTCTCCAGCAGAAAGCACAGTGTCCACAAGCCACATCCTGGCTGTTCAGCCCTCGATGTCTCAACGCTGCTTATCGCAAGTGCTGCCCCCACCGCCAACCACGCTCTGATACCACCAACAGACAGTAACCCTGACTCCCACAGCCACCACAGCCCCACGGGCCAAGGCATAGACAATAATCCCCCGGCATTTCCCAAACTGCCAGAAGGATGCACTGACTACAAAGCTCAGGCCTCGTGTCCTTTTTCTCTACCAACCTATACCTGGTGGTGTAAGAGGTCACCTCTGGAGCTGGGCATCAACTGTGCCTTCATTTTTCACAAGGGGACCTCTCTCTGCTCACTGCAGGGCCACAGAGCCTCTGCCTGCCTGCAGCAGCCCTGTGGTCAGGCACATGTTTGTCATTGAGTGGGAAGCTTGGCTATCAGGAGAGCTTTGAAAGCTGCTCCCAGCTGCACCTTGGCAAAGCCGCTTTCTGGCAGAATGAATTCCTCATTGCTAGCTGGTTGCCACAGGCTAAGGAGGGCTGTACCTTCCCAGTGCTCCTCCTGCTCTTCCTCCCCACTCCTGGGTGCTAGTCCTTGCCCAGCCAGGGTGCAATCCCTTGCTGCTTTGTTTCAGGGGCAGTAGCTCCTGGGCTGCAGGACCAGCCCTCCTGAGTGCAGTAAAGCTCTGTGCAAGGCAGGTACCCCTGGCTCTGCCCTCCCCAGCCAGCCCCATGCCGTTCCAAAAGCCCTGTTGGCAGAGTGCCTCTTGGCTCCTAAGAAAACATCCCCTCGGGAGCTGTTCCTAATTGGTGGTTTCCTCCTCTTTCTCTAACAGTGCTGAGTTTTGCTTCCTAGCTCATATTTTATAAGGCTGGTTTTTAATAGGCTTTGCAGGCTGCCAGATCTGAGTCTACCTTCAAACTACGGGGGAAAAAACATCCTGTCTGCAAACCAGAGGATAGACGTGGCTTTGTGTCTGGATGTGGGCTAGGCCAGTGGGCCTATCCAGAAGTCAGTAAGAGCTCTAAGTTTTGAGGTTTCAGGCATTCAACAATTTGAGTAGTGCCCAAGTATCACTGCAGCCCAAAGAACACAACCCAGGGGTGGTTTCCAACGTGCATTCCTGAGATCGGCTAACCCATGGCATAGTGTACGTGATGGGTGTGAAGGGCAGGAAAGCTCTTCATAGACTGTAAACAGCCTGAATATTTATTACCCTCCCATCATTACTATATCCTTCCTCTCCAGGGATCACCAGCTGGGACAGGGAATAGATGAACCTGAAAATAGCACTGTCTGAAACGCAGACAGATTTTATTGCTGTACGCCCCAGCTGCTGAGGGAGGAGTGACGACACACAGGTAATTTGCCAGGACGTGGCACACACATGAGAGGAGCCTTCTGCTCCCTTCAGTAGGCCAGGCATAGAAGACAGAGGATGGCAGAAGCAGCACGGTTCCCTCCAGCTGTCTTGGTCATTTTTGTCTCTGTCCCACCCCTACAAACCTTCCCAGTCTCCCTTGAGAACCAGGACACTGACGTCTCCAAGGCTACTTTGACCCTTTCCTCCAGTGTGGGGACTTGTAGGGTAGTCTGGGCAGCAGAGTTGATACACTGCAGCTGAACACCCATTGCACACCAGAGGCAATTGGGCTGGCCAGCATCTTTCTCTTTGCCCTGAGAGCAAGTGATGGCTCTGGCAGGGCTCTCACAGCAGCAGGGCCCGTGTCCCCCTCCAGCCAAGCTGCCACTTGTCTGAACAGCCAAATTCCATGCTCAGGAAGCAGGCAGGGATGGAGGCACATGGCTGTGGTTGATCAAAGCCACAAGCTATTCTCCAAGAAGAAGCCCAGGCTGAACTCTCTGGTGGCAGTTGCAGTTCCAGATCCTGGAGGCAGACTGCAATGAGAAGGAAGACAAAAAAGCCCCACACAAACACAGACAAAATCTTCATTCCTCCTTCCATCAGATTGTCTCCTTTGCCAGCTGCTCAGCTGCTCACCTCCAAATCCTCACCAGCTCCTGGGCCTGAGCAAATCTGCAAGTTGTCAACCCTCACCTGCCTTTTTGCTCAGATCCAAACTGGGGAGTCATCACCCCTCCCACCTATCACCCTCATCACAGTCCACTGGTGCTTGGAAAGGTTTCTCCTCTCCAAGGAGCCCACACACAGTGTGACTACCGAATTCCACACGTGGCCGGCAAGTCATGAGGGGATGTTTGTGCTCCCAATCCAATTTGCAGAACCGACCGACATACCATGAATTACAAGTGTCAGATATCACAGGCACATCTCCAGCTGGATTTTCCATTCACAGGGGAGGTATTGGTTCCAGAAACAGCAGCAAGTGCCTCCCAAGTGTAAGAAAGAAGGGTGACTGTCAGAGAAGGGTCATGGATTGATCCCCTGCCTCCTCCTCACTTGTGAGCTGAGGATGAGTTGCTCTGAAGTGCACCGCCCAATCACTGCCTGCTGGTGAATATTCAGACAGTCCGTGCCACATCTCTGAGCCTTTGACCCTATTTGCATACAAATCTCCTCGGAGATAAGGGGCAAAGGAGGGAGACCAGAGGCAGGATTGTTTCTAGGGAGAATAGCGTGCCCTCTGTTTTCCCAAGAAGAATCAGGAGCATCCTGCATCCCTTCCAAGACACCGGCCTCCTTGCACTCCAGGGATAAGCCCCACCACCAAGCCTGGACACCAGGTCACGAAGAAGGAGCTCGCAACTTAACCCTGTGAACAGCAGAGCAGCGTTTATTTAGGTGTGAATTGTTGCTAATTGCTGCGTGCAATGCAGCACAACAGAGAGGCTCCAGTGCAAATCATGGTTTGCAGGCAAAGACATACACAGAAGCCCATCCCTGCCTCAGAGCTTACAGACTAAGGAGGAGCAGATGCTGATGCAAAAGGTCCCAGCAGGAAACATCAGAGGCTGTGTCGGTCCAACCTGAGTGCTCAGCTATCGGGTAATACATGTAGGGAGAGAAAAACACTGAGGGTCTGTAAAAGAAAGCAGGTAAAGTACATGGGAGACTTGAGCAAAGAGATTCACTGGCACGAATGCCCAGCACCGTTTATTCTTGCAACCAGAAGGCATCCTGATGAAAACAAACAAAATACTCACAGACAGAAAGGCGACCGGGTGCTGCTGCTGTCCTTAGACGCACAAGGCTGAACAGATATTCAATTAGATGAAGAAGCGACCAGTCCAAACTTCATCAAAGTAGCTAATTTCCTTCACTCATCTGGACTAAGCCATCCCAAACACAAGAAGATGTAGAAGACAAGAATTTAGCAAACCTTACAAAAAAATTGGACAGTGATGTGGATGAGAAGAAACAAAAAAGCATACTAATGATAGCTAACAACTCTTTTGGAAAATATGCTAAAATTTATCCCCCTGGTCCCAATCCCATCTCTAATAGATAGTAACCAGAAAGTGATGTTAAGTGTTGGACAGATTATGTTACATCTGCCTACTGCAACGTTCTTGCACCTTCCCCTGAAGCATATGGCAAAGGCATCAGGAAAAGCATCAGATAATCAGTGACAGGATCTGGGAATAAATGGATTTTGGGGCTCACCCAGTTTTGACCATTTCAAGGTTCCAGTGTTTCCAGGGTCAAGATTGCAATCTCCATATTTGCATATACAAAGTCCTTGCAGACACCAGTGAAGCGAAGTCATTTGAAGTAGCATTGCCAGTGTTTGTGACGGGTTGTGGATCTCATTATACTGTTCCTGTTTTTCCTTAAAGCTCCAGAACCTGATGACAGATGATTAGGTGAGAAACATGTTATCTGTATAAGACAAGTTTCTAGTCCACTCATGTATGGGGAAAACCAAAAATTGTGATACTAATGCAACATGTCTTCTACACAAAAGAAGTTTCTAGTCGTCTTCACTGTGGGTGAAAACTACAAAATGCTATTTAAAGGCAACTCTAAGGCTCAGAAACCAAGGCAAAGAGATAACATGTTGCATTTATTCTTTTACAAAAGCTCATAATTTTACAGTTATCAAAAATTTTTGGGATTCAGCTTGAAATGTCTGAACCCTTGGGGCTTAGAATACTGAATTTAAGGCAATGTAAACTGCTTTAAGCTCCCTCATATCTCAGTTCTTTCTAGCTTCTCTCAGTTGCAGGGCAGCTCAGCAGCTCTTCAGAAGCCCTCCTCTGCAGGGTCTGCCTCTCCCCATGCTGCTGACTTCCTAGATTTCATCAGACAACCCGTTGATGTCACTGTTTTTCTTAAAGCTCCAGCTCGCAGACTCACTCAATTATGTGAAAACTTACATCATATAAGGAAAAGTTCCTACTCCTCATAGGTGCCAGGAAAAGCTAGCAGTGGAATCTCACTGTAACACGAAAGTCCAACACAGAAGGCCTGAGAAAAACACCAGCATCTTCTTACAGTACCGAGACATTTATGATTTGAGAGATTCAGGTCTTGGATCATGTCTCTGTACTCCTTCTGCTGGCAGCATTGCTCTCCTCAGCCCTCGATTTTGAACGGGTCTCTCTTGCCTCCAGCCTGCTGCTATGCCCTTCTAAATTTACACCGCTGCTTCCTAAAAAGGCTAAAAGGCTAAAAAGTGCTCCACAGCAGTATGGATTCTGGATAAAAAAAGGAGATTGATGTTCATTTGAACACCAAAAGTCAGTCCAGCTCAGGCACTAGGAGTATGTCCTGAACTTTGTCCCAGCAAATGTCACTGCCTCCAGCTGAGCTCCACGTCCCTCTCCCTCGTCCCAGGGCACAGCATCCCCTGGCCAGGGAGCAAAAGCAGCTCTCCTCTTCCTCCTCCCCTCCATTCCTGGCTCCCCTGTCAGGTTAGCAGAGGTAGCCAGAAGCTGGTAAAGGTTACAACCAGTTTTCCACTGCTGTTGTAGTTTGGTTCTTGTTTCTACAGCACAGCACCCTTTTGAGGCTGGGCATCTGGAACCCCAAAGGCTTTCTGACTGCAGATGGAGTTGGACCTGAGGGTTAGGGCGTTCACAGTTTGCATGGGAAGCGAGTTAATGCTCAAGCTCAGGCTCTGACCCAGGTTTAGCACACAGTGTGAACATGCCCACATACTACATGTCCTGGGGCCAACATCTTACTGCAGCATCTTGAAGGTGAATGTACACATCTCCTAACTTCGTGTAACCTGCTCGGCAAGAGGTTTCCAGTGCCTCCCTCACCCCTGTATGCAGGTGTGTGAGATTTGCATCTGTGGCTGCTGCACACAGGCACAGCTTTCCAGGAAAGGTGTGTTTTCCAGCTCTTTCCTGTGCCAGTATTGCCGCCACCTGGAGAGGAGAGGAATGAAGGGCTCCCAGCCATTTCCTTACCTTCATCCCTCTGCCTTTTCTCAGCCACAAAGCATCCTCCTCTATTTCAGCTGGAGGGAGAGCTGGCAGCCTCCCAGCTTCTGTGGTTATGATGTCCCATGAGTGCAGCCTGTTGTGAGCCTCGCTCTGCGAAGGACGGGGCCCTTACACTCTTGGTAAAAACACAGCTCCTGGGCAATGGGGGAGGCTTTGGATAAAGGAAGCAACCCCCCCTCAGCTTACTCGCAGTCCTTCACCTTTTGGGAGGAGGCAACTTGCCCTGGGCCTTCCTGTCCTTGTTAGTTTAGAATTTAAGCTGCAGATCTGCGCGAGTGAATACAGGCTTGTGTGTTCGGCAGATCTGTGCACATAAAGGAGAAGGGGTTTTGTCCGTGCATTTTATGGCACTGCCTGCGTAGGGAGATGGGAAGGAGCTTATAGGCTGCATGTGCACGTGCACATTTTCATGTTGTCTGCACGTGTGTGCATGCGTATGTGCATTTCCATATTGTGTCTAATAGGCTCTTTGTTTCTCCAGAGAAGAAGGAAAAGGAAATCCGCATGTAATGAATCCATTTATTTTATGGAGCTCCCCTGGAGAGGGGCCGGGGAGCATGATTTATGCAAAAAACCAGGCAGCTGCTGTTGGGAGGGGGGGGGCATCAATCTGGTTTTGATTTTAATTCGTAAGTGGAGGTGGCCACACAAGCCAAGGCCTCGTAAACTCCCCATAGAAGAGAGTGGCCCGTTGGTGTGAGGCTGTCAGAGCCTATTTGGCCATTAGTATCGAGCTGCTCTCCACTGCATCCGACTAATTCCCGCCCTGTCGTTCTGCTTTCTTAGGATGTGTTCCCCCATGTTGAGGCCTCCCATTAAAAGAGAGAGGCAGAGCTGTACTGGGGCACAGGCTGAAATCTTTGTACTGAAGGGCAAAAAAGCCCTTTACAGAGCATTTGCAGTTTATGTCACAATTCAGTGTACAATGTATACTAATAAAAAAACCAACAAAAGGTAACGTGACTTGTATGCTACAGTCCAGATCCTCCCTGCCATTTACGAAAACATAGGGAGCAAGGTGAGATGGAAAGACTTCTGGGTTGGGATAAATGGCCCGGAAACTACATCCCACTCATCAGTCTTTTTTTCATCCCTGCCATTCTGCATAACTCAATGCATATTGTCAGGACTCTGAGTGTAAAGGGACAGTGGAGAGGTTCCCAGTGGAAGAGATGCTTTAACAGGGCAGAAGTCTTGACAGAATTCTGTTTTATTTTATGATTCTTCATCAGATCAAGAGTCCATGGAGTTCAACCATCAGTAGTGTAAGAGAAAACTGCCCATAGCGTACTCACTCACTCTGTGATTGTCCCATAGGACAGGACAGTTGCATTTGGCTTCCTGACCTCCCCCAGCTGTCTGTGCATGGCATAACTGATACGCAAAGAATCTAACTCAAAACCTAACTCAGATCTGTATTCTTCACCATAATCTCATGCATGTCTAGTAGAGGTAGGTAGCTAAGTAGACAGACAGATACATCAATTCAGGAAACCAATGAAAACTGGTCTTTTCTGAAAACTCTCCTCACACGTTACCAGCAATTAATTATTGGACAAAATTAATATTTTTTGTATTTTACTTACTCTGTGTAACTTGGGTCCCTACAAAGAAAACAGATTCTCTAGTTCTCAACACTGAATGATATTTTTAGATCACTCAGATACATGTTGTCCCTACAGAGAACAGACAACACTTGTCTGTTGACATTGAACTTTAAAAGATCTTTCCTTGGCAGAATTAAGGCCTAGTGGTGGGTCAGTGAGAAGAATTTGGAAGAAGAGGTGTGGTTCACTTACCACTCCTTAAAATGCCCAAACCACCTTGCAGAAGAAGGATTTGTTTTGAGAGCTACAAAAAGGAAGGCAGCTCATTTGCATGTTACACCTTTGTTGATTTTCCAGGTAGTCTTTCTGTGGCTTTCTAAGAACTTCATTTGGCACCAGCTTATAAGTCAAGGGTGTTTACGCTGCCAGCAATACAGCCCCTGACATCACCCTGCTCTTGCATCACGAAACATTCTGAACCTCCTGTTCCCAAGTATCTGGAAGGGGGAGAAAAAAAAAAAGTTTTGAAAATATAAAGGCCAAGTATGCACTGATGTGAAATGCTGACTTTAGGAAGCAGCCACAAGGAATGTTTTTATTTTCTGAAACCAGTGGGATCAGGGGCCTTTCCCTGAAGCCAAAAGTGGTAGGTCAATTGGACCATCAGTTTTCAGGCCAAGAGAAAGAGCTGCTTTTACGGGCCACGCTGGAAAAAGCTCCTATAACAGAGTCTGGTCTGTGGAGGAATGGATCAGGTCACAGAACTTCCACCAGCAGTAGCTTTCAAGCATAAGCTGGATACATTTCACAATTTTATTTTGAAAGAAAACTAATTGCTAACTAAGTATCAGAACTACTAGCCCTGTAGCAGAGACTAATAAAGATCAGCTGAAAGGCCTCAAATTTGCAGTAAAGTGCCATTATCCACACTTGCCCCTTGATAATCCCCAGTTCAATGATTTTACTCTCTCTGAGAAACACGACTGAGCACCAACAACCAAAACACTGCAAAAGCCAGGTGAGTAGCTAAAAGTAAACAGATCACCTTCATGCTCTTCTGCTTTACATTTTCCTTCCTTGTACATAAACATAAGTGTCTTAGTAGCATTGCAAAGGATATTTATAATTAGGGAAATGTTTGAACTGATCTACCTTTCTACCTTCTGCCTGGTTTCACTTCCACTTACCAAGTGCACATGTTTCAAGTTATCTTATGAACTGTACATTTTATGAAGTCTTGGTTGAATGACACTGTATCTCTCAGCGTCTTTCAATGGTCCCTTCAGCTGCAGCTTGTGCAACTCTTAATTTTAATGTGCTCATCTTCATACAGACCTACAGGAAAGAGAGGCACAATGAGAAGAATTTGGAAGAAGAGGTGTGGCTTAACCAGAGGCTTAAGCATAAGTCCCAATTATGGTTAAGCCCCTGAGGAACTCAAAAGGCTAAGGCTTGTCCCACACTGCAAAGCTCATTCAGCCAAAGAGGGTTGCTGATAGAACTGTGGCAGCAAAACCCCTCACGGAGATGTCTTCAAACTGATGCAACTCTGTACTGTCCGCATTTTTGTCACTGGATAAACAAGGAATGGCTCAAGGTTGGGAAAAGGAAGCAGTAAATGATGCCCAGTCCAGCTTCTAGACATGCAGGCCATATTCCCCCTAGGTGGCTCTGCCAATGTTGCTGTGCTCCTGACCATAGGGTAATTAACTTATTATTCCTCAAGTAAAAACACGCAGACCACATGTAGGTACTCTGTACTTCATGAATGGCCAGCATGCAAAAGTTTATTCTTGCTATTCTCTTTGAGTTTGACTTCTGCTTCTAAAAATGTGCCCTTTAATAGCTCACAAGGAAAACATGTTGGAAAAATCATCTCATGACTTGTCAAGGTCACACAGAAAGTCTGTAACGAAGCAGGGAATTGAGGCCAGGTGGTCTGTGTGCCCAGCTAGTCACCTAAGAACATGGATCAGATGAGGCATGAGAAGCAGGACAGCCTGGAAGCACCCCAAGAAAATTTGTGCCATCATCAGAATGTGACAACCCAGAAAACGGAACACAGAACAATCCTGGGAGAAAGGATGAGCTAGCTCAACCAACAGACACCAGGGCATGCTCCCACACGCTGCTGCAAGGCTAGAGACATGGCATGCTGAACATTCCACAGGATAACACCACATACAGGCTAGGCTATGACACCTCCTCTCCAAATGGACGGCTCTGAGGACAGTGAGAGCCAATAGTTTCCTGCAGTATCTCTGAAGATCAAGAGAAGCCTCCACACAACCGGAGTGAGGACCACACAGCGGGACTGAGACAGCAGCTGGGAGCAGAGAAGGTTCCAGCCTGGCCTCTGGGTACCCACAAAGGGCATAGTAACTTCTGATGCTCCTTACACAACAGCTGCAGGGCCATTGCTGCCAGTTTGGAAAGGGTCTTAGGATACAATGAGGAAAGTTGAAAAAAAAACTTGAAGAGACTAGTCTAGCTAAGCTGGTTGAGAATAAAGACCCTCCTAGCAGCAAATAACTCAGCACGGCCCTGACTCCTTCATCTAGGAGGTGATTTTCATCCAAGAGCTCCTCACCAGGAATTACACCTTTTCAGCCAGCTCTCTGCAGTTCCTACTGATTTGGTCTAATGAAAGTGACTCCTGACCAATACTGGTTTAGTAAAGTTCCCACCAGATCAAAACTGACCTCAGTTGGCTCCTGTCATTTCCAAAAAGCTCCTGCTGATTTGGCTGACTGACTGAGCTCCAGGAAAATTGTGTGTAAGCCTTGCATTTGCAGAGGGTAAATTCTCCCTTTCTGGAACACAAAGGAGACAGGAACAAAGCCAACGGGAACAAACAGAGTCAATTTGTCTGGATGAAATTGTTTGCAGCAACCCCTGCTCTAGGGCTACTGCCTCTGAGCCTGACACCAAGATATCCCGGGCAGACCAGCATCCCATGCCACAGAGACACAAACCTTCCCAGCCCTTGGCCACTTTCTTGCTAGCTTTATTTGATTGTCCCAGGCCTGGACACCAACACAACTGCATGCTGCAGCTACCTGCAGAGAGAACTATCATTACGAAGAGTTCTTTCATCTTGCAAGGGCCCAGAAGATGAGGCCCAAAGCAGACACTCAAAAGCACCCTGTCCTTTGGAGATGAGCCCAACAGGACTTTCAGGCACTTTCCTCACCCCTCTCAAACTCTTGGCAGAACGGTGATTCAAAATTATTGCTTTAATTAGAGGCTTACAGCTACTTAAGCATCTGACTTCCATGCATGGCCCACCTGGCAAAGCAGGCACACCTCCCCCAAACCCACGTTGGGCCCATAACATTTGCAGGCTGTGTGGGCTGCTCTGTTTCAGGGCCATGGAGCCTGTCGCGTTCCCCTCCAGCTGCAGCGTCGGCAGCGTCACGCTGACAGGTTCAAGCCATGCAGAGAGGGTTGTTTTTATAACCCACTCTCTTTTAACAAAACTTTCCCAAGCTTATTCCTCTACATTACAGTCATGATCACCTGCTGCTCGAGGAGATTCAGATTCTTAAAGGAAAATTGCAAAAAAAAAAAACCCTGGAAAAACTGACACATAATGGCATCCAAGGAAGAAGAAAGCACCTCAGCACTAACCACTTAGTCCAAATACTGAGCTCTGCCAACATCTCTCATTCCTAACTGGCAACTCCCCTCCTCTCTCTGTTGTTCCCTGGTGTCACCACAACAAGCTCTGCTGACCTGCAGCTCTCGATACTATTCCAGCCCTGGGACCAGGGCAACACATTGCCCAGTAGTTGTCTTTGAGCCTCGATCAATAGCCCCCAGGGTGACCAGTGACATGCTGGTCTACTCACAAATTAATCTCAGCTCAGCTCCAGGATCCCTCAACCCACCTCTGCTGCACGCTTGGCCTTCGCTCACAACATCCCAAATGTTCTTGACCCTCATTCACAGCACAGCTCCTTCCATGCACCTCAGTCCCAATTCACCACCTTCTTCAGCCCATACAGATGGAAACCAGCAGATGTGGAACATGTGAGTTCCTCTGCTGTATCAGTCCCAAGGTCTCCATAGTTCAGTACTTTACCTCCTGAAAAAGCTACCGGACTAGACAGCGGAGGGTTTAAAATCCACTTAGTAGCCTGTCCACCATCTAAATTTGAACTGACATTACCTTAAAAGCCTGAAACATCATGTTTATTCTGGCTTTCAATTATGTTGTTAATAACTACAGGGATTCTCCACATACTTGCCATTCACACACTGCCCAACCAAGTAGACAGTAATACTATAAGTTCACTGAGTAGTGCTGCTCAGGTCTCTTCCTAAACCAACAGAATTAAATTAGAGCAATTCAAGATGCCTGAACAAATGAGCGTTCTCCCAAATCACGCGCTGTCTCCTGGCATTCTACAGGGAACTTCATTTTCCATGGAGCCTCCTCTTCAGTAAGTTTAGCTGGGTCTCTCTGAACTCCTCTCTAGTCTCGATCAACCTAAATTTGGCTAGTGCTCACATAGTAATATTTAAAGCTCACGCAGTGCAAATGAAAAAAACGTGCTATAAAAGGATTCAAAACAATGCCATTTGTTTTTTGTTTTAAAATTTTTGTATTGAATTTCATGCTGTTTAATCCACAGCCCTGGAGACCAAAGTCCCCTTCTTAACTCAAAAGGAGCTGCACAGGCAAGACAAGGTTCTTCACAGTGTGCTGGAGGATCAACTTCGACGCTCCCTAGTGAGTTTAGACTCTGGGTAACATTTACTCCACAATTTTTTTGAATAAACTATCAATGAGTGCAATGAAAGTCCAAGGACTTTTAGAGAAATGGATATTCTTGCTCACTAGGAACTGGACTACAAAAAACGCAACTTATTTCACACATGCACTGCCAAGGAGCTGTCAAATGGAAACAGCTTATTGTGAAATGTTTTTGTCGTGAGAATGAATATTCAGTCAAGAACAAAACAAAACCCACCAACCTCTCTGACTTTAAAAACGAAAAGCCCTCTGGCCAAGAGTTTCAAAGCTGTTCATCACCCTCAGCTGGCCTGAGATCCGGGATCCAACAAAGTTCAAGAGCTGCTGCCCAGTAGGACAGAGAATGAGATCCCAAACAGGTGTGGACCAGGTGTGAAAAAGTAGAAGGTTAACACACCCCATCCATCACTGGACAGCACATCTGTAAAAACGGAAATAAATATCAACTCAAGTCACAATCTCGTCTGGAGATGAGCAGAATTCCCCCCAGTGGCAACTACAGAATATCATGTGGTAAGGACTGCAGCTGAGCTGATTTACTGCTAAACTGTGCTTGTATGTTTGCAGGAGGCTCTCATTCCCTTGCTGCTGAGTTGCTTCTTCTTAATACAAGAGACAAAGAGTCCTAGTGCTCTTCTGAGTATCTCTCTGGTTCATTTTTCCAGTTGCAAAGCAAATGGTTTGAAGTTTCACTGTCTTGCCAGACTCATAAAAAGTAACTATCAAGTGCTAGCCAAATTGTGAAGAACAGCATGTTTTATGAAAACCCAATTAAACTATGGCCATCAGTGTCTCACTTTCATCTTTGCCGAGCACTGCCTCAGCTTTCTTGTTGCATGCCAAACTCATATTCTTCTCTGATGCACTCAGTGAGATTACAGTTAATAGTTTTGTTGTTTGAGGAAGTGTACACACACACACACACACACACACACACACACACACACACACAGAGAGTCCTTGTTCATATACTAGATCTGCAGGGTACCAGAAACAAGCATCTTTGGGGCCATAAGGGTATTTTATTTCCATGCATTGGATGTCAAAATGGGAACCGGTTGTCATTATAACTCGCACAGACACAGAATGTCTTTCCCAAAAACAGACAGACATGAAATGAAAAGCACTACATGGCAATACACTTTGGGAATCCTCATCAGTGGAACAGCTCTTTGAGCTGCACAACATGACCCACGTAGACCCTACAGTCCAATGTACCAGGAGATTTGGAAAGCGTCATGAAAGTACTCTTCTGGAAATTCTTTTTTCCCTTATCTGTCTCTAAACAGGTCAAGCATCCAGCCATCCACCCTGGAAGACAAAGGGAAATGCAAGATCATATTGTGTTTTCACCTGATGGCAAGGAGGGTATCACTATAGTTTTCCAGCAGCTTTCAAGTCTCTTCCAGGTCAATGATTAATAAAAGCAAAGAATCCACTAAAAATGCAATGCAACAGACTGCAAAGCAGAAAGCATACACAGTTAGGGATGAAGTAAAACTGATTTTAACGGACCATTAATCATCACTCCAGCCCATCTAACCGTTTTTCCAACATGCCAGTCCAGGAAGCAAGCTTGATGATGACTGAAACAAAACAAACAGAGATGTCCTACTGTCTTGCACTGTTATCACTCCTCCATGGTCTTCTATTGTCTTCTCTTTAGAAGACTCTCTAGTAAGACTGTCTCCTATTGTCTACTACTCAGTGCAATTTTGATGCCAATGATAAAAATGCAGTGAGAAGGGCATTCCCTGCTTTTATTTGTTGCAATATTTGAGGCTTTTCATGCTGAACAATACTGAAAAATTTAAAAAAAACCCCAAAAACCTAGAAAGCAAATGCATTCTTTCCAGATTTGCAGAATGCAAAGATAAATCAAGGTTCAGATAACAGTTCTCTGCGGAATAGACAAATCTGCTGAGACTCAGAGTGGTGGCACATATAGGTGTGTACGAGAAGTGCCATGTTCTAAAAATTTCTACCCAGCTGGAAAACAGCAGCGTTACAAAGAAATACCACTCTGAGAACTACATCAGCAGCACAGTTGGCTAAGCGAGCACTCTTCTCAGAAATACTTGGAGGAGTTAGATGACTGAAAGTCTCCAAATGTACAGGACTTTGAGGCGAATCCAGCTGATACGTTTGTTATATGGTGCCAGCATAATTTCCCCGAATGGCTAAAGAAAAGGAGAAGCATGAAAGGGGTCAGTTGGGAATATATGTGCGTGTGGGGGAGGGGGGCAAAGAAAAGGCAGAACTAGCTGAGAACAGGCTCCATTTAAATTGCATACAGACCTCACACAAAGCACAGAGAATTGGTCAGTAGATTGAAGCCATCTGGCTGGAGGAGCCATAAGAGTAAAACCCTGCTGGAGATCTCCCCATCACGTCCCATCATGGTCCAACATCAGAGCACAGCACGGGCTTCCCCCACTCCAATCTCATGGAGTGAAATACGGGAAGACGAGCAAGAAGAGGATTGAAAAGTTCATCGTTATGACACAGCCCGTACTCTTTTCACAAAGTATGTTGTCCCAAGGCCTCGCCAATAGATCTCCAGCTTTGGTGGCAACAAGAGAGAAACTGAGTCAAGGCTCTACGTGCTGCAGCCAACAGCACAGAACACTGACAGCTGGCTTCAGGCTTCCATGACTCCCCAGTGAAAGACCACCCCAGGGCTCTCCCAATGTGAATGAACCAGAGGACTCCAGTCTCCTCCTGCTCATCCTGGCCATTTACAAGCATGTCTGTTGGAGAAGGCAGACACAGCATTTGTTACAGTGCAGCCTGGAAACATCTGAAGAAGCAACATTTTTATTATAAAAACATACAAATATATTTTAAACCTTATAAAATGTATCTCGATTTATGTCTCAGATAAAGCCTCTGATTTCATTTCATGCAAATTAACACTGCCTGTGTTTCAGCACACTGGTATCTGAACACTCAGCAATGCAGTGGTCTTTATGCCAGCCAACCCTTACAAATCTAATGGGTTTTTATTGCCTGTTTTTCTGAAGTTCCTCCTTCACCTGGGTTGGAAAATCAAGGCACTTAACATCTGGAAAAATTAAAGCTTTGGAAGTTCGCCGGTCTGATTGCCATGGTGTTGTTACAGTTTTTGTTCCTTATGATTCCCCCATGCAGCCCAAATATCAGTTGCCAGAGATCAAATCCAGTGCAAGTGGTTCAGTTGTTTTCCATCATTTTGACTTGCCCATATGGAACATTCCCAAAGCATCAGAACTCATCAGTATTTTTTAAACACTGAAATGCTCAGAACTTATCATTTCTGTACTAGAAGTGATTTTGAGTGATCCCCAAGTCTTCTCTGTCTAATAAATGCCATCACTGAAGTATTTTAGCTGGTGTCAGCAATGCCACAGACACTGGGTATAAGAACAGTAGCAGCGAAAATATATAAGGACTGTGGTGAGGGGAGAAACAGAACCGAAATGCTCTCGCAAAAGGAAGTTGGATTAATTTTCCCACTGGATTTTTCTTGTTTACACTTAGCTTGAAATCTTGGAAGGAAACGTAATGAAATTATTCCTTGGTTATTTTACTTTGAAAAATAGCCATATCCACTGGGAAAATAAGAAAACCTTAAAAATATAAACAAGTTATATTCAAGTGAGTCACTCGTTCTTCTATGCGAGTGCCATCTCTCTGCTCTCTTTGCAGCGTTTCCTTCTTAACATCTCCAGCCACCTTTTCATCTCCCTTCACACTTCCAATTACTAATTTTTGCCCCAATGTCATTCTCCTCCACCCTCTAAAGTCAGTTTCAGAAGCTAGCTGTCACTTCTGTATGGACCCGGGCATTTGGAGTACACTGCTGTGGTGCGGAATGGGCCGGCCTTTCCTGCTGACGAGATGCGGCCGCTCTTGACCAGACACCTGATTCACGTGTGATGAACCCTGCAGGAGCCTCCACGCCCTAAAGGACTCGTGACACTGGACAATCTTCAAGGACCTTCCTGTATCTCAGTGGTTGAGTAGGATGAATTGTATTTTGGTGCAGGATGACTGTTACTCTCTTCCCTTATTTAGACTTAAGAGAGTTTTTGTCACTTTTGTCTTTTACGATCGGAAATTTGAATGATCCAGACTTTTGTTTATGTAACCATAAAATATTATAGCAATATGTGCTTTCTAAGTACGGACGACCCAGCAGGATAAACCTGTGCATCTGTGTCCCTCTCCTTACAGTCGAGCATCCCCAGAACAGTTCTCAGGATCTGTTAACATCTAATGTCTGTGCATATCTAACAAGTAATTTTGAAGAGCTCCCTAATTTTCCTCATTTAAAATCTTGGATGATCAATTGTTGGATTTGAACACATTTCTTCTGCTTTTGATCACCCAAGACAAAATTACAGACTATAACATAAATTCGAGATGTTTTGCAACCTACTTGTAACCAGATTCAGGTTTCCTAATTTTTCAAGAAGGGGGAAGGGCTGTTGGATGCAAAGTGAGCGCTGACCTGCACTGACCCCTTCTGGAAAGCACCAAGAATGTACCATTGGAAACAAACCTGCACTGGTCCTGGGGGTGCGTGTGGGAACTACTTGACCTAATAGCTTTTTCCATCTTGATTCCTATGACTTTTAATCATGTTTGGTTGGAACAGCCTCAGCCTTCAGAAGCTATTTGCACGGGTAAGGCTCTGGAGCAGATATACATGTCATCCATTAACATCCAGTGGACCAGAAAAGGCTCACAGGACCAGAAAAGTTTCTTTGTAGATGGAAGCAGATACACTAATACATTACAAGAAACAAGAAAAATAGCAAAGCACAGTCCATTTTCTCACAAGAACATAACACAATTAGTACGAAAAGAAAAATGGAGCCTTACAGAACATCTACATTGTGTAATCCCAAAGCAGTTCAAACAAGAGAACACAATTTCTTTGAGAACAGTCCCATAAAATCTCTGGAGGCCATAAGCAATTAGGGTGTAAGTTCCTCAGCTAAAATACAATACTTTCTTGCTCCTGACCAGACCCATATTTGGGAGCACAGGTTTAATTTTTATTCGAAAGGGAAAGGACTAATTCTTCAATGGCCAGTGACATCCTGTTCTGCTCCTTGGAAACGTCCAGTTCTATCTAAACTGGATGACCCACCACAGTGCTGACAAATCACAGACCATGGCTGAACCAGCTTACAGAAAGAAAATCACTTTATTTTCTCCCGTGTACAGGGACACAGTATTCAGGGCTATATTTCTTCTTCCCTGAACACAAGGGCTTGATGAAATAAACACATTCAAAAATTATCTGCAAGAAATCAGAAATATGTCAAATTTCCAAATTTGGAAAGAGATTATGGGCTTCAACTCAAATTGGCACATGCTTTGTTTGTCTCCTTGGGACTCGATGGTCTGCTCTGCTAACAGTTGTAGGAAATACAAGACCAAAAAAAAAAAAAACATCTTGGGAGAAGAGACAAACCAGCTCAACCCAAGAGTGCAGGTTTTTAAGAAAGCAACAGTCTTCCTTCTTTGCATTAAATTATTTGTCACTTAAACTCCTTTAGAGACAGCATTTGTTTGAAGGTGAGGCAAGCAAGTGGAGTACTTACTGTATTTGAACTATGACCATGTTGCTGGTCTCTTTCTGTCTGACCAAAAGCCACGCTGCTGCTGAAGTATCTGCTTCAAAAGTCCCATCACAGAGAGAAATTTTTGAACAGCCATTAATCCTCTGTCTACATATCTTTACCATGGTGAGCCAGCACCGCGCTTATCAACTGTTGGTTTCCATCCCATAAAGAGAGCCATCCCTTTAGTTTTCCCAATCACAAGAGGCAAGAAAGCCAGCAGAAGAAATTGCATTTATTTTAAGCCATTGAATAAACTCTTCTGTTAGGTCGTTTCTTCCCCTAGGATAAAACTCACTTTATAAAGAAAAAAAAACCCAACCAACTCATAAAAATGTGACATCACTACACCACTGTGCCCAGCAATGTTCCTTCTCCTCATAAGGAAATAATTCCCAGACTGGATGGCAGTAAATATTTTGTTTGGCTCTTATGTTTAAGCTTTTGGACAAGTTGAAGATCACCCTGCTTCTAGAAATCATTATATAGCATAAAGCAGCGAGAGAGGAAGAGATCTCTTCCGGCAAGCATTCTTACTCAATTTGTTCTCTGAATAAATGGGATGGCCCTGCTTTCACTGCTTGGCATAAAGCACAAGAGTCTGGACAGAAGCCCTGCCTTCATTCCCACTTCTTTGGAAAGTCCCAGAGTTGAGTGCTTAGACCTGCAACAGGAAGAGATTTGCAAAGTAGACAGTAACAAGAAGCAAGTGTAACACACTGGTGGAAGAAGACGGAAGACCTCCTGTGACAGGAAGATCAAATTATATTTTACAATAGATTTTACGTTTATGTTGCAGTTTACATTTTGCACCACATTTTAGATACAAACTCGGAAAAACATACAGAACATCTCGGATGAGCACTGTTGACCACTTACGAAACAGAATGGCATAAATGTCCATCAGTGCGCATGACTCACAAGTGATTTTAATTTATTCTGTTAGTTTTCACTTTCTGGATTTTTTTAAAAGAGTTGAAATGACAGAAAACAAACAAGCACTTGGAGAAACTCCATGAGTGACCTTTGCTCCCAAGTACAGTTCAACTCAAGTACGCTCTTCGCGACGATGCGGCATTACCATCTAAGACGAATTGTTTGTTGGTATCTGAAATCCCAGCGGACTATGTGGGTATAAGCAGGCACCTCTAGGCTTCCATCCACGGAAGACAGGTGTAAGAAGTCAAGAGATAAGGTATGCTAAGAAAGAGGATGGGAAAAGTGACCTCTCAGCAGCCTTCAAACTGTCAAAGCGAGTGATATTAAAACAAAAATGGAAAGCGTTTAAACTAGACTGAGTGTTTACAAGAGTTACAGCCGGCAACACGCTGTTTCACATTGTCATCTGCTGAAATGCACAAAGCACTGCAGGAACAGGCAGGAACCTCAGGATCCCTGGAACATACAGATGTGGTAATGGTGATTTGAAACAAACCCTTTCCCCAAATTCCATAGCTTGATGCAGGAGCCACTCCAGAGCCCATCCAAACAGAGGAGCCATATAGTTCAGGCAAAACCACCTCTCAGCCTTCCCTCACTGGAGAGCTAGGAGATTCAGGAGCTGTGGGGGGAATGTAGCTCAGGCTTCCACAACACAAAGTCATCACTACATCAAGATTTACCTCCATCCTCCTGAACATGAGCCAGTGTGTGCCCAGGTGGCCAAGGAGGCCAATGGCATCCTGGCCTGTAATCAGCAACAGTGTGGCCAGCAGGACCAGGGCATTGATTGTCCCCCTGTACTCGGCACTGGTGAGGACACACCTTGAATCCTGTGTCCAGTTCTGGGCCCCTCACTGCAAGAAGGACATTGAGGTGCTGGAGCCTGTCCAGAGAAGGGCAATGGAGCTGGGGAAGGGTCTGGAGCACAAGTCCTATGAAGAACGGCTGAGGGAGCTGGGGGTGTTGAGCCTGGAGAAAAGGAGGCTCAGGGGAGACCTTGTCACTCTCACAACTGCCTGAAAGGAGGCTGCAGCCAGGTAGGGATCGGCCTCTTCTCCCAGGCAACCAGCGATGTGACAAGAGGACATAACCTCAAGCTGTGCCAGGGGAGATTTAGGTTGGACATCAGGAAGTATTTCTCTATAGAAAGGGTGATTAGACATTGGAATGGACA
>VZTA01028186.1:124852-166682 GCA_013398855.1 Mohoua ochrocephala | reverse complement strand
CGCCCCGCTGCCTCGCCGCTGTCTCGGACAGATGGTTGCGGTCGCTGTAGTTCGCCCTCTCCTCCCGCCCCCCAAAATGCTGCTACTTTCAGGCCGCATCAGTCTCATGCTGGCTTCCCGTCTCTTTTTTCTTTTGCAGTCGTGGAGGTGACTGAAGGCAACACGACCACAGTAAGTCCCTACGCCCCTGTTCCTTGGTAGCTGCCTTGGACATTGCTTCTCCTTCCTTCAGCCTTCAGCCCTGTGTGTGTCCGTGCCCTACCCCACAACAAGTAAAGGAAAAATTTTTCCACTTGAAAGACCTCTCGGGGTGTGAGGGCAGAACCAAGGCAGGAGTTTGTTGCGAGTGCAGGTAAGCAATGGAGGGTTTGGCTGCTGAAGGACAGGATGGTCACCCTGTGCCTCCACTCAGAGCCACTGGAGCACCAAAGCCCTCGCCGCACCCCGGGTAAAGTCGGAATCCCTGCCCAGAGGCATTCAGGATCCAAAACACTACGGGCCTTTCTTCAGACGGGTTCGTTTCCTAATCCGGTGACGTTTGGCTTCGTCTTGAGTGTGGACAGGCACGAGGGAGGTTTGCCAGTGGCTTTGTCACTTCGTCCTGCACTGGCAGTGCGATGTGGCTTTGCAGGACGTGTCCCTACCTGCTACATGCCACACGCATCGCTCGCCTTTGATCTGTGTTGTGTTTGTAAACCACAGTGTGTGCCATACTGACTTCGGGTGACACGTGCATCTTATAACACGCGTGGTAAAAAAAACACACACACACACACACAGTTTCCAAAGGAAGACCTTAAATACTAAAGGAAAACAGCTCCTGAAAATAAAACAGAAGTTCTGAAGTAACTGATAAAGAGAGCATCTTCTCAGCTACAGTTTAAGACAGGAAGGAAAAGATTAAAGCAGTAGAATTAGAATTTTGCCTAGTTAGCACCATCTAATCTGTTGTACTTTTATCAAGAGAATTGTCATTTTTTAGAAGGAGCACTGAAGTTGCTGAAGGTGAAAGAAGATTGCATTGTTCTGCTCACATTGCACATGGCAGTAGTGATATATGCCTTGGCTGGAGAGCGGTAGCACAGATATTTTGGAATATATAAACAAGATGAGAAGAGTGGAGGAGGAATTTGGGAGTAGATAGAAGACAGTGCACCTAAATGTTAATTTATATATACATAAATAATAAGAAGGGGATGGACTTTTTTTTGCTTGCTAATGAAACAGAAAAAACCTGCTTGTTCATGCCTTTGAAAGTCTTAAGTATTTTTGTCAGAAATGTACTTTGTTGAAGGCTTTGTTGTATTTGTGTTAGTGGACGTTGTCGTGTCCGAAATCTGCGTGGAGCAGATCACTTACTCTATTTTATATTGTATATCTAAAATATATGGCAGTTAGCAAGATGTCATAAGACTGTCAACGAAAAATAAGTTTAATGTGTGATAGTAGGTACGACAGAAAGTATCTATTTCTTGCCTTCAAGTGCCAAACTCCTAATCTTTGCCCAGAAACCTGAAGAGAAGAGCTTGCAAGTGTGACCTGAAGCTGTTTTAACCAAAACGAGAGGGGAGTGTGCACACCAACAAAACACACTCAGTGGATTGCTGTATTCTGCACTCAGTTGGTTTCAAAGGGGATGTAAATTATAATCTCAAAAGTCCAAAACATTAACTGAGGCTTGAAGTGAAAAAAAGTAAGCATTACATTAGCAGAGCCCTTTGTGAAAAGAACTCTTCCTGGAGATGTGGATATATTTGCTGTGTACTACCCTAGCACCAGTCTGGAATCTGTCAGTGCCCCTGGATCAGGAAAATGTTGTCAAAAATGGTGTAAATTGACAAACCAAAGGGTCGATCTGTTTCTCAGTGTATCCATTGGTCGCTCCATTTATCCTGCCAATTCTACATCCGTCTTCCCTGAATCCATCTTTCTCTGCTCATCTTTCTCTGTCCTCATTTTTAATCAGTATTGGAGGAAGCATTTGATGTGAACCAGATGCATAAATGCCAGAGAAATACGGATTTCATCAGCATGCTGAGAATGTACAGCCCCTACGCTCCCTCGTAGCTGTTTAAGAGAAAAATGGCTACTAAGTGGATTAACAGTGTAGAAGTCCTCAGCAGGTGGGGAATAATTGCCAAAACCTGTACACTGACATTTATCTCAAGAAAAATTGATGCTGACGTAGCATTCTGAATCTTTATTCATTTCCAAGATGGAATTACAGTCACAGTACAGTCTGAAGTCGGACTGGCAAGAATCCAGACTAGATACACCGGCTTCCTTGAAAATAACTTTACTGATTAATAGAAAATTAGATACTGGCCTACATCTTATATTCATAGTTAGGTGTTTGTTTTCGTGAAACTGGCTGTTGTACTTGTGGGGGGGAGGAATCTTACTTAAAAATTGACAATTCTGTCTGTCTGAGGTACCGAGATGCTTAAACTACAAGTAACTTACCTGTTTCCATTTTATCATCAGAAAGGCAGAAATCTGGGCTATGAAATAGTTCTGTGGGTTCAGCTGGATGCCAGCTTCCCGTGCACACTTACAGAAAAGGTCATGCTTTTCTCTTCCCAGGTTTTCAGGCACAGAACCTGATGGTTTCTTACAAGTAACCTTGCATTCCACCCAGAGTTTCTTTTCAAACTCTCTGGTGCTTGCGCTCTTTGAGGCTGACAGTCGGTGTTCAGAATCTGGTTGTAATCCTAATTTGACCAGAGGAAACTCCAAAATACCTTGGAGAAAAACGGCCTAGTTTTATTGTCTCTTCTGTTCATTTGAGTGCAATCTGAGATAGCTCTTCCTTCTATTAGGAAGTCCTCAAAAAAAGAAAAAAGACAAGTGCACACGTAGATGGACTTTGTATTTCTAACACATCTACGTTGAGGAAATAAATTTGTCAAGTCCTTCCTTTACACACCTCGTACATCTCTTTGCATGTTTCTTGTGAGAAAACTTGAGTATGAGATGCCACCACTTTATAGTGTTGTAGAAAAAGATCATTTTATAATCTCATAAAAGAATTGTTCAGAGAATTAAACTGGGTAAAATATTGGTATTATAAAAGAAATCTACATGCGCCACAGACATTTCCTAACGATCCTTTCATAAATTTTAAATTTTGCTCAGAGTTTTCCCTGCTGGTGATTTATGATCCAGCAAGCCCCTGCATGGTTTCAACTATAACATGCATCTGCTATTCTGTGACATACTCATACTCCCAGAAAAAAGTTATTTTAAAGCTTTTGGCTAAAGGGCCTCTACAGTGTCAAGGCACGGTGGTTCAAGAGTACTGCAACAAATGGAATTCAGGCGAATATGAGAACTTCACACTGACTGTCAACTAGTTTACATTTAGTAAAACATACACAGGAATTTGCCAAAGGGTTTTCTATGCCCTTTGAATTTGTCCTTCTCCCCATAGTCTGTGGCACAGACATACCAAAGGGCTTGTTATATCTATATAAAAGTGAGTTGAATGATGCAGATACTGTTCCATTTATATCTGCACAGAACTGGTCAAGGTATTGTGGACTTGATGAAAAGCATTCCTCGAGTCACAGGTGCAGGTAGAGCTGTAAGCCATGCCTGATTGTTCCATCCTTTGAATTGTTTCCTAGATTGAAGGGAGAATCATAGAGGATGCTGAAGCACCACCTCCTCCAAACCCCTCTGGCCAGTGTCCCATCTGCCGCTGGAACCTGAAGCACAAGTACGATTACGTGGTAAGTTTAATGAAGGGGTTCCCCCATCCTCATCGCTAGACAAGTGCTGCTCTCAGATCTACCTACCCCACAAGCTGCCCCTCTCGTCTTTTGCTGGGTGTAGTAAAGATACTTAACTCCAGCTCTGCTTCTCTTGGGTGCAGCAAGAGCCTCCTACACAGTAATTGTTTGCCTTGGCTGGTGGCGTTCCTGGGAAAAAGGATGAGCTTGTATCAAAGAGGAGATTTGGAATTGCTCACGTGGCCATCTGATCTGAAAAGGCCATGTATCTCTTCTTCTGTGCCCAGCTGCCTTTCACCATTGCACTTCCCGGAGAGTCAAACTGGAATGCAGCATTTAGTCAGTGGATACAGGCCTGGCTCCAGAGAGGCCAGAAGACTCGACTGGGTCAATTATATGACTTCAAGCACTGTGATTTCTCATTGGTCATTGTCAACTAAGTTAAGAACTGTTTCATATAGCTTTTAAAACTCTTGATGAGTATGAAGGAGAGCATACATTTTTACTTACCTTGCAACAGAAAAAACAGGTTTTATTCAAGCATTTCGCAGGAAATGCTAATGAAGAGTTTATTGACTAATGAGGGGATAACTAACACTAAACCTAGAATATGGGAAGGAAATCCTGTAGTGCTCTAAAACAAAAGCACAACAGTCACAAACACTTTAGAATAAGAAGCGTGATATAGCAGATGCAGAATGTAAATTTACAAGAGGTCATTCAAACACAGAGTTTACAAAAGGACTAAGTTCCCCCCTTGCAAGCTCAAAACCCAGCACTGGAATTGGAAAAGAAGAAAACCAGACAGGAACATGCTGTTACTAAGATAAGGCAACAGAAAACTCAGAATAAGCTAATGTCAATAGGATTAGAGAGGGAGATACAAATATATTGGAGAAAAAGAAATGTTTGTGAGAAAGTCCATTAATGAGAGGAGAAGGGGACTGAAAGCCACATTGGTTGCAAAATGACTGAGCTGCACACACACAAAGGAAAAATTGTGTTTTAATATCTGTGTAGTGATGGCAATCTTGCAAACGTAAAACAACAAGAAAAAGCAGATACAGACATAACTGAAGCATTGAATTAAGTACAGACCAGCAGGCCTGGAGTGCATGTTGCCTCAAGGTCTTGAAGGAATTAGCTAACAAATATATTACTTCACTCACAGGATTTTTTTAAAGCATGAAAAAAAAATCCTAGGGAATCCCCAAATGGTTTGAAAACAGCAAACGAAATACTAAGTAGATGAGAGAGGAAGGAGAATGATGCTGATGATTACCAATTGGTAAATAAAATGTTGCAAATTCCAAGTAAAAGGGTGTCAGCTAGGAGTAAAAGCAAATAATCTGTTGGATAGGACGAATTAAGACTCGTGAGGAATATGAGTACGGCACTAGTGCCAGACAAAATACTTGCAATTACTCCAGACAGGTGAAACCACAGATGTGAGGTGTAAGTGAAATATGTTTAGTGTCTTTCAAAGCCCGTGTTGCAGAAATTGAGGCATTTGGAATCTAGCGTTGTCAGTGATTCTTACTCAGGCTAGGTGCAGTATTAAACGGTGGAATAAGTTGGGAGCAGGGGAGTATTTAGTGTTTTCTGGCCTGGTTTTTCAACAGCGTGGGAAACCTGGAAATACAATGAATTTGCAGATGATAATAAATCGGGTGAATGACAAATACCATAAAGGTTTGTAAAGTACTACAAAACCAGATCGTGTCTCTTTTGTGTTGCCCACGTTCGAACGCAGGGATTCCTTGCAATTCTTTTTCATGGTTGTTGAATTGTGTTGTGATCAAAACCAAGTAGTTACTTACTCTGAAAAATACTTTTAAGGTTCATATCGTTTTATGTGACATTTAAATGCGAGAAGTAAACACCATCATTAAACTGGGTAATTCTAGAGATTTACAGAAAGCATTCCATGAGTCACACATTTACAGCCCTAGAGAAACTATAAACTGATGTTCAGGGATGAAATGAGCTATGGCAGTGGATTACCTCTTGGGAATTCATACATAGATTTACATAGACTCAGTTTCTATTGCCGTGGGTGGTAGAAGACTCCACTGAGTATCCGGAGAGATAATAATGCCATCAAGAACCAAAGAAGTTTTAGACAATGTGATTCTGTAGAGTCTTGAGTTCTAGGATTAGAAATTGGTCACAACAGACACTGTGAAACATGAGTTTTACGTGTGTTTGTAGAGTGAACTAAGTTATGAGTTTTCTTCCACACTTCACTTTGATTCTTAGCTCCTGATTTCTACTGTGCAGCAAGGAGGCAAGAGAAAACTAAATGTGAAGAGAGATTCTGCAGCCAGTCTTGAGAATCATTGCTAAGACCATTTCTAAGAAATTGTGGTGCTGAGAGACAACCTAGGAACGTGTTCATCTCAGCTGTCACATGGATTTTGAATGCATGTGCATCTATTGTATATCTATATGCAGTACTCCTTCTGGACAAAAAGCTGAAGAGAGCAGTGTGAACTGGTATTTTGGAATTGTAGGTTTCTTACCTCATATTTAGAGGCATCCCTCTGTGGGGCTGATGGGAACTAGGAGAAATTTGAGTTCTGGAGTAGACCGCTTCTCTGCTTGTGTAAGTCCCTTATGTTTTTGAATGCTTTGTACCGGTCACAGATTTTCAGGATTTTAAATGTTAAGGTGAATAAAAATCTCCCTTTTCTGCACTAAAGCACTCTCTGCTATTCTGTTCTTTGCTGCAGCCGCGATGAGCAGCAGAATCTTGAGATGCTCAAGTACTAAAGTGCAGGCGTTTAACTCCATGAGCAATTAAACAGTGGGACAATTTTCTCACTGGTGGTTAATTGTCCTAAATGTCTGTAAATCGAGAGCAACTATTTTTGTTAAAGATATAGCCCAGTTCACGCAGCATAACCTATAAGCTGTGCTTGGTAAGAGATTGGAATAGATGGTGATTCCTTTGAGATTGATAAGCTGAGATCAGTCGGTTGCACAGAAGGGAAAGTGTGAGCTTTTTTGCTTGGGGCGCTTGTAATTGGACTGAATGAGGCACTATGAAAAGGGAAGTGTTGAATTAGCCCCTGAGGGAGTTGAGTAATATGACCTCACAGGACTTTCCTTTTGTCATGTGCAACAAGCACAGTCTAAAGTAGTGGCATAATGAGTTACTCTGGCTGTCAGAGAACTGGGGGACCAGTGTCTCCAAAGTCATTAATCAACTGAACAGGCATTGTGAGCGCTAGCAGGTCATGATTCCAACCTGCCTCAGCTGTGGTATAGAGGGCTGCAGTTGTCTTTGCCAGTTCAGTCCTGATCCTCTGCTGTGGCTCAGGACAACAGAGCTTAAGATACAAATTCCCACAGTTTGTGATCTGCATGTGTCTGTCTGTCTAGTGAAACTGAGATCTCAGTTGATATTTTTTTCATATCCATTGGAGATAAAAAAATTATTTTGGTCATCGTAAGGATGCAACTGGATTGAAACCCGCAGTTCTGTTACAAAATGCGTGAAGAATGGTGCACAGCTCCCAGGAGTAAGGGAGAAAGGAAGAACTAGACTCTTGTATAACTGGAAATAATGACTGGCAGACTTGTCCGATACAGCCCAGTAGTAATTTGGCTGCACAGATAGAACCGTTCTTGCGGTAAATCGAAGTTTTAATGAATCATGTGTCAGTCAAGGATCCTGCTTTTCAAAGTGTCTGCACACATTAAAATGCAGGTGCCTCTGCATTTTGGTTACCATCTATTCACAAGACTGTGTGGTATATAGTGCTCCGCTTAGCAAGTTTGTCCAGCCCTTTTAGAAGTGAAGGCTAAACTTGTTTTTCGTTTCCCCCCTTATCCACTTCAAACATCATTAGTTTGAGTAGGCAGTAAATATGTCATCTTGCTTTGGCAACAATTAGGGGAAACCGAACTGCAAGCTTTGCCTATTAGCCCTAGATTAATTCAGTCCAAGTTGTTTTCATCAAATGCTGCAGATTACAGGGGTGGGAATCTGGGTCCAGCCTCATGGGAGCTGTCCAGTGATTAAAGCAAATCCGTGGTTACGGGCTTGGCTGTCCACTAGCACAAAATGTGAATTTCATGGAACATGACGGCACCACGAGAACTTGCCAGACACATTTTTTAATTTGACCGCTCCGCGTACTCGTTCACTTCCCTCCACAGCTGCCCCATAAAGTTGGCTGTACCTGTCTGCTTTCTCCCAGTGGTAAGATACATCTGTGTGAGTACTCTGGGAGAGGCACCTGGCCTGTTAACTGTGGGGAATCTTCAGAAGTGGACAAACCTTTGGTCAAGTGTGCAGCGTTTTAAGCCAAGCAGCGTGAGCGTAATTTGGAGCTGTAGCAGCTGGAACATGACTGATGATTTCAGTCGAGAAATGACTGCCACACCAGGGTGTTGGTCAGTTGGTGACACTGTTGGTCAGAGATGATAACAGAGAACAGATTTTCTTGATTTTTTTTCCCACAGGAAGGAAAAAAAAAGATTATCTCCATTTGCTTCCCACCACCCCCCTTTACATGGAAACACTTGATAACGAGCCTGTGACTCCATGAGGTGTGGTGGTAATATGAGAAATCGCTGGGACCACACACACACCCTTCACAAGAGTGTGTGGCCTACTTAGGCTTTCATGGCTGCAAGGACTGAAACTGCCTCAAACTTGCCATCAGCTCTGTTTTTCCTCTTCTCCACAGAGTAATGCAGCAGGCTACAAGCAAAGTCTTGCAAGTTTTTCTCTTTCTAGGCACTTGGAGCTGAACAGCCCTTTTTCACTTAGGGAAGTGGTATGTGCTAAATGGCAAATTGAGCTGTTGGTGATTTGAAGATCCAGGCAGCTAAAGAAGAGGAAAAAGGGGGATGGAGTCTTGCTCTGGTTTCCTGAATCCAATCCAGTGTATTTCAGGAGTGGTCAGAAGTCAGTGCCCTTGGACTGTTTGGCTGGCCTCCATCCAGTTTCTGCCAGTGCAGCTGGCACCATCTGGTCCCCTGGTCACTGTTCTCCTTGGCAGGGCCATGTTTTAGCTGAGCTGAGGGACACTGCGCTTCCCTTTTAACCATCAGCGGCCTCCCAGGAGCGTGCTGCTAGTTGCTCAGCTGGGCTTTTCTCGTTCTTTGGATACAGCATCGCTCTGTAGGGTACCTGATAAATCATTTTGTGCCAGTGAGACATTACAGTCAGTGTCTAAATGTCAGTGGGCCTACATGATGTGCCATCTAAAAATCAGTCTGAACGTGTTCACTGTAGACAAGTGGATGTAGAAAGAAAGCCAGATATGGGAAGAGGGAAATGGTGTGTCATGATGATATTAGTGAGGGTAGTATTGATTGGGGGTGGGAGGGGGGCATGGGAAAGACAAAAACAAACCACAAAACCTCCAAACAAATAAAAACCCTCAAATCCTCAAGTGTTTTGTCTATAATAGTTTTAACCAACACTTTGTCCCAGGTGACTGGAATCCATTTTAAAAAAGGATAGAAAGGAAGACCCTGAGAACTACTGACCTATCAGCCTTGCCTTATCTCTGTGCCTAGGAAGATCACGGAACATCCTCCTAGAAGCTGTGCTAAGGCCCATGGATGGCAGGCAGATGATTCGAGACAACCAAGAAGGCTTCACCAAGGGCAAGTCCTGCCTGCCCAACCTGGTGGCCTTCTGTGATGGAGTGACTCCATCAGTGGACAAGGGGAGGGCTTCAGATGTCATTTATCTGGACTTCTGTAAAGCCTTTGACACGGTCCCCACAATATCTTTCTCTCTAAATTGGAGAGAGATAGCCCTCTCTCTATGGCTGGACTGTTAGATGGATAAGGAGTTGGTTGGCTAGTCACATCCAGAGGGTAGTGGTCAATTGCTCAGAGTCTGACAGACATCAGTGACAAGTGGTGTACCTCAGGGGTCCTTACTGGGAGCCGTTCTCTTTAGTACCTTCACTAAGGACATAGACAAAGGGATTGAGGGCACCTTCATCAAGTTTGCAGATGACATACCTGAGGGGTGGGATGCCATCCAGAGGAACCTGAACAAGTTCAAGAAGTGGGCCCATGGGAATTTAATGCAATTTAACAAGACTGTGTGCAAGGTGCTGCACCCGGTTCAGCGTAACCACTGGTATCAAGACAGGCTGGGGATGAACAGATGGAGAACAGCCCTGGAAAGAAGGACTTGGGGGGTGCTGGGGGATGAGAGGCTGGGCATGAGCCAGCAGTGTGCACTCACAGCCCAGAAACCCAATTGTATCCTGAGCTGCATCGAACAGAGGGTGGCCAGCAGGGCAAGGGAGAGGATGAACTCAATGATCTTGAATGTCCCTTCCAACCCAAACCATTCTACGATTCTATGACAGCATCCGTCAGAATCCATGATTACCAGAAGGGCATCCTAAATTCCAGCAGCCCCCTTGACAGCTGAGCTGGTCTTGTGCAGTGAGGGTGGGTGAATAATTCCTAGTTAGCTAGCTTTCTGAATACTCATTTTATATTCACTCATGATTATTTGCTTTTGCAAGGGCAGTAAATGAAGGTAGGAATGCTCCAGGGAGCTCTCTGTAAAAGAGCAAAGGTAGGGGGTAGGAGCAGGTCTATGAATCTGTGAACAGGCAGTCAGGGTCACCCAACATGAAAAGCAACAAGTACTCTTTGTTCTTTCCTGTTGCCCTGGCCAGGGGGTGCAAAGTTCTGCCATGCCTCGTTGGAACTCGCTCTGTCCGGGCGCGCACTGGCAGGTCCCCTCAGCCTGCAGGCAGCCTTTGCGTGGTTCTGCTGCCTCAACTAGGAACACACTTACAAGAGCCATGGAGAAGTAACCTCTCAACCAGCAACAAGTCTGTCAACAGAAGGGAAAAAAACAAGCACGAAGTCTCCGGAGGCCCTTTGGGCCAACTTACGCTGATGTCAGGATGTCAAGGATGCCTGCCTGTATTGGCCTGAGGGGTATCTTTGCACTGGTGCTGTGTGTGGAAATGGAAAGCATGGATCTGAATCCTGGACTGTTGTACTGTGTACAGTTAATGGGACACTCGTGCAACAGCTGTTGCTGCTGTGTTTAAAAATTTGTCATTCCAGCCCCGTGATACTATCTGATCCTAGAGATCCCTTTAATTTTGTTATTATTAAGAGGGCTGCTTTACATTTCTAGAGCTTTTAATTGTAAAGGTCAACAGCAGTGTAGTCTAAATGGTTCTTGAATCACAGATGAACCCTCAGCGTGCTTCAAGTGCTCCTTCCATCCACCATGACTGTCACAGCCCCACCTAATGCACACACCGTTAAAGGACTGAGTGCAGAAATTCATCCTATTAGTCCTTACTCATCAGCACATACTCTTTTCTTACATAAAGCTTCCTCATGCAAGATCTTGGACTATTTCCCTGCTCTCCACCCCTCCAAAGAGACGTGAGGGAAGCTCCACCATGGGAAACTGGATAAAAGTTTGAGGAGTAGATAGCAGAGAACAGTCCTGCTCTGAGGGAACAAGGAGGGGGTCAGAGGTGATCTAACATATCTGTGAACTTTAGGACAGCAGCTGTGATGGCATTTCAAGTTGTGTAAACAATATCCATCTGTAGGTCTTGTGTAACTCTGCCTGAGTACCTAGGACACATTGTCTTAGCAAGAATCTTGGAGCAAGTAGTGAAACAGTGAAGGAGCAGGGATTGCAGCTGACATCATATGTTTACACTAGTGAAGTCAGGGGAAGACTCAAACCATCTGAGTGACCTTACTGAGCTAAACTGGCAGGCAGTGACAGCAAGCAAAAGCCACTTGTTGTCAAGCTGCAGACAAAATGCGTAGGGAGGAATCATTGTTTTGGTTTACATTGTTTGGAGTTCTGTACGCAATGCAAGGCTCAGCGCAAGACCTGCAGTCACAGCAGTTAAGGTAGGTGGGGCACTGATGGTTTTGCCCTTCTCTCTTCCTCAGGATGTCTTGCTGCTGAGTCAGTTTATCCGTTCAGATGGAGGGATGCTGCCACGAAGGATCACAGGCCTCTGCTTGGAGGAGCACAAGAAGGTTGCTGTCTGTGTGCAGATGGCTCACCGTGCAGGTACATAGCTCTGCCAGGGACAACCCCTGACTGTGGGTTACCTGTTGAACCCCTCGAGGGGGGTCTCCTGCCCAACTGGTACAGCTCAGTGAGATGTCATTGTCCGCTCACCCAGCAAACTCGTTACGGTCCGAGTGCTGGGACAGGGTGAGGGAACAGAGACTACTTGTTCTGCTTTCTCTGTGTCCTGAGTCCTGCCTTGACAGCAGACATTTATCTCTGTAGATGAGACTAGCGTTGCAGAAAGATCTGAGAAGCGGTTCAGTCTCCAGTAACTAATGATTAAATACCTGCTTCTATAATTACTTGATTTAACTAAGCTTGACCTACCCCCTTAGTAACATGCAATTCTACCATCTGCCATGTGATGACTTTTTTGCTTTTCCGTGGGAGTGGGACCCAGGTTGACGCAGTCAAGAGTATTGTGCTGATCTTTATGCCTGGTACCTGAGTTGTATCCAAGTTAAATGGACTGAGAATTTTAATAGTCAGATTTTCCGTCCTGGAGATGGAATCTGATTGGACACCAGTGCCCAGTGTCCTTTGAAAAAGCCTCCGTGATGAGCCCAAGTGACAGTGTCTTTGGTGTGTATTTCCTCCCTATACCCAGTGCAACTTCCCAGCTTCTCTGGCTGGGGTGCAGGGTCAGTAGTGACCTGGCTTGCCTGGTGTATGAGGTGTAATGTGACTTCTGAATGCAATAGAAGCAAGGAGACACTGCAAAATAGTCTCGCATCTTTTCCCGTTTCAGGTTTGTTGCCGAACCACAGGCCTCCACTTCCTGAAGGGCATATTTCCAAGAAACCCAAGCTGAACAGGTGAATAGTCTTGTCTTTCCACATTTCTCTTTTTCAGGAGTAAATTGGAAGAGGAAAAGCAGTTCCTTACAACTGGGTGAGAAATGCCTCAGCCAGCAGGGTTCATAAAGAGTACTCAGCATTTTGGAGAAGATCTGTCACGATATTCTCTTGGCAGTCTTTTAAGGACAAGTCATAGCTCATATAAACCGTTTATTCACACAAGATTAAAACTGCCACACATGTTGGAGTCTGCCTGCCCTTCCTCAGCTGTGCTCACCTCCTCATCACTAACAATCAGTAAGGCAGTCACAGGAGGATGCCACAGATGGAGTCACAGCACCACAGAACAGCTGAGGTTGGAAGAGGCCTCTGAAGGTTGTCTAGTCCAAGCTCCTCACTTAAGCAGAGTCACCTAGAGCAGCTTACTCAGAACTATGTCCAACCAGGTTTTCAGGTTATATCCAAGGATAGACCTTCCTCCATTTCTCCTGAGGGCAGCTTGTTCCACAGATCCAGCTTCATACAAGACAGTGTTCTCTTACATTCAGACAGAATTTCTTTTTTTAATTTGTGCCCATTGCTTCTTGTCCTGTCACTGAGCACCCGTGACTGGGGTGAGCCCACTCCTGTTCTCTTTACACCCTCCCTTCAGGTACTTAGGAACACTGGTAAGACCCCACTGAACCTTCTTTTCTCCAGGCTGAGCAGTCCCTTCCCTCTTAGTCTTTTTAGCCCCCAACAGCAGGAGGGTGCCCAGGCGGTGGCACCAGCAGTGAGGGGGGCTCTGAGCAGCCAGCAGGGGCCCATCACAGACCTGTTACCCTCTGCCCCATCCCCGTTTCCTCCAATCAGCGATTCACCCTCCGTCTGCCCTTCCTATGGAACAGGGTCTCTTCCCCCTCCCCAGCCTGAGTGGCCCCTGGCCTTTGGTGGGCGAAGGGAAAGCCTGCAGCCGCCTCCTGCTCTGCGCTGGGCACTTGGAGGTGCTAATCCCCTGTTTATAACCTCACACTCTGTTTCCATGGGGATGTCAGAGCGGTGTATGAACCTCGCATTAGCAAACCGTGAGGTTACCAGAGGCCATGGGGCTGTCGCTGGGAGAGCTCAGGCTGCAGAGCTGAGGATGGCTGGAGACTCCTGCATTTCAGGTCTGACTCTACAGTGGAGATTTGAGAGAGGCTCTTGGAAATGCTGGCAGGCTGCATAATGGGTATCAGTGAGGATCAAATTAGAGGACTCTACGTTTGATGCAGCCCTGTAGCCATCAGATACTTCAACTGTGATAACTTCTTCCTTGTGTCTTACAAGTCCTGGGGATTCCCTTAGTATCTGTGTCTTATCTGGCAGCTGTGGGGTGGAGCACATTTTCTTGTTAGCATTCCCATTGCAACCCGGCATAGCAGGTTGCGACTGGAAATGGTAAATGCAGTATCTGGCAGGAATCACACCAGGACTCCAGATCGGATGCCCTGACTCTTACAAATTGCTCTATAGACTTTTAGTGAGAACAAAGAATGAATACCTCCGGATACATTCTACATGCACGTAGGTGTGCTACACCTCTAACTTAATTAAACTGGAGATTATTGCAGAGGTAGCCCCTCCCTACACCACCCTTGTTTTTCCCTTCCCAGAGAGGGAATGTAGCAGGCGCAGTGGAAGCAATTTAGACAGAGAGCAGAGCTGTTTGCTGACGATATTGAGCAGCATTGAAGTAGGCAGACTTTGGGGTCTGGGTGGAGATGAGAATAGGATAAAGAAATGGGATTGAAAGTTTTGGTGATGGGGCTGACACTAAACAAATGAGTCCCAAGAGCTAGCATAAAGTGCAGGAGTACTTCAAGGGTGCTCTGCTGGTCCCTCATGATACCGTCTTCTCAGCCTGGTGGAAGGGGAAAGCTCTGTGTGTTGGTGCCTTGCAAAATCTCGGCCATTCTGTAAGAGTTTTGACTGTGCAACCCCCCACCTGTACTTCTCTCCCTCTCTGGAGCAGTAGCTGGCACAGCATAAGGCAAGAGTTACAAATTGCTTCCTTCCTCTATCCCGAAGTGCACCCACATGGTGAATGACTGAAGTCATTCAACCGGTACTTACTTTGGGAATGAAGCCAGAGCTCTTATCAGAAGTTTCCCACATGAATGACTTGTCCAAGCTTACCTTGTCTTTGCCTCTGTACTTGGTTCCAAAGCTTCCTGTAAGTCTGCAGTAACTTGGGAAGCACTCAGCCTGTGGTGCTGCCAAATGCAAGTGAGCTGACGGGGAGAAAAGGGGCAGAAGTGGGCTTGGACTTTGGAGTAGAACAGGCTGCCTTGTTCAGTGCCATCAGAACATGTCTGGGTCATCCTCTAAACGTGTGATTCAGGGCTACTCACCTGACTTAGCTCGTTCCTTCACTGTGTTTATGTCTACTGAATTTTTAAGTGTCAGTTCAAGAAGGGATCAACAGGATCTAAAGAGAGCCTATTCTAGTAGGCAGGACATTACACAGTTAAGTGACGTATTTTCCAAATCTCCGAGCTTCATCTCTTTTTGAGATCGCTATGTTGGCTGTTTTACCCATCTTTACCACTCTGCTTAGATGAGAGGTAGCAGTGCCTTTCTTCACTGCTGCTATAGCCCTGGGAATGTCAACAGGGAGAAACTGAGATGCCTCATAATATGCTTGGGCCCCTGGTTAAAGTTTTTCCAAGACAGAAACACAGGTAATGTAAGCAGTCTGTTGTCTCTCTTTACTCTGAATGGAGAAAGTTTTCACATTTGTAAAGGAAGGGCTTCTGAGAAGTCACTGTCTACTCCAGATGTCACCTCACACACTTCTGTGGGAATTCCTAGCATCTGGGAACTGCCTGCCATCTTACACTGAGCTGAAGAATGTTTTGCTCATGGTAGAGCTCTTGACATAAGACTACAGCATCAGCTCCTAGAATGACAGGACCACGATGAAAGCCTAAGATAGCCTTAGGGACTGATTCCACTCACACCCCCTGAGACTGAAGGAGATTTATCATGGTAAGTGTATTGAGAAGTGGGAGTCAGAGCCCATTGCCTCTGCCATGGTGCAGACCTGAGCATTGACTTACTGCCTGTAGACTCAGAGCAGCAACCCCTGCCTGGCTGAAGTCTGGCAGATGACTTCATTTGGATGAGCAATCCCTTTCATTTTTTTTCCTGTCAGGCAAAGTTCTAGTTGGTGCTCCCTTTGGCCAGGCTTCTTCCAAGGCTGTGTCAGTATTTTTGAGAGCGGCTTCATTTGTTGCCGAAAGAGGGGCAAATGAGCCTGATGAAAAACTGACGTGTCCCTTAGATAATGTACAGGCCAGCGACACGGGAGGAACTCTGTGGCTCCTGGGCAAAGGTGCTAAGGAAGTGTACAAAGGACCGAGGAGCTGCATTAATGTATACTTTTGAAAGCACCAGAAAAAGCTGCTCCTCAGCTATTTCTTTACTGCAGTTGTGGCTGTCTTGGCCAGAATGTTTGGCCCATGTCACTGTCACCCCGATTAAAGTGAGCCTGCTTCAAATCCAAAGAGTCTGGCATGCACTGGCTAGCACCTAGCTGGGATTAAAAGGTATCATGCCACCATATGGAACTATCAGCAAACTGTCTTGTTTTAACAAGGGTCAAGGGTGCTGACATGCCATTGATATAGTTGTTGTGAAGTGCGGATTTATCATCCAGAATCCCTCTGTCTCTCAGGAAGGTGATCGTCTGGTGCTTATTCAGTGATATTTTCCAAAAAGCAGAATTCCTGCTCTGTTTTCTGAACTGGTTTTACTATCTCAAGTGTACGAACTTTGGACATTCCCTTCTGCGTGCCCCAGATTTCTCTGCAAAGAGATAAGGATTTCCCTGCTTTGCACCGGGCCATTTGGCAGCTGGCCTTCCTCTATGCACTCCATCTCCTTACCCTGTTTCCACTACTGGAATTCAAGAAGAGCAGAATGCTTTGAGAACATCTGACCTGCAGATCCTGCCTTGTACTTAGTTATACAGCTGTCTAGCGTAGTATGGAACATTCATCCATGATGTAATGTAACACAGAGGAGGAGATTGGGAACTGCAGAAGAAGGCATAACATGGAATTGAAATGCTAAGCTTTGTGGTCCTGAGGGTTGTAGGAGAGTAAGAATACCCTGTGGTCAGAATTCAGCTGGAGAGCATTCCACATCTCCCTCTTCTACCCCCTGCAGTTGGGACACTGTCCAGGTGAGACTTGCCATGATATTTCTCATTTCTTGGACTTTATTTCTTTGCCTCTTTGCTTTCTGCCTGATTTGTTTTTGACAGCAATAGCTCATGAATGTTACCACTTAACTGCTTTACTAGCTATGGTTCTTCGGAAGAAATGGCTATGGGAGTAACCCACATCATCCATTAACTCTTGAGTCTCATGTCTTCACCTTCTCTTACATATCATTTGTTTGCAGAAGTTGGGCATCGAAAACAAATGAAGTTTACCCTGTCAGTGCAGAATTACTCCCTACAGTTAATTTTCCTCGTGTTTGGCCCAGTCCGGGGCTTTCACTCTTTCCAGGGGATCATTCCACAAGCAAATTTGTCTTGCAGCCAAGGATTGTTCCCTCATCCTCAGCCTGTATTCTCCCTTTCAAAACTTCCTGCTGTTATTTCTGCAACTGTTCGTGCTCCAGCCTGGCATGTTCCAGTTAAGTGCTGCAGCAACAAAATATTTTCACTAGCCCATGAGGCTGAGGAAGTTCTGAGCGATTTCACCAGCATTGTGTAGGGTGACAGACTGTTCTCATACTCCAGAGTCATGTGTGTGCAGGCCACCGCACACCAGAACCGTTTGGGAAACAGTCAAGCTCAGCTGTAGGTCAAACTTCTTCCTTTCAGTAATGGAAACCTGAATAGCTCAGCCGTTTTCTTTTCAGCATGGAGGTTTTTGCATGGAAAATGTGGACTAACAGTCTATCCAGAACAGTCCCTGAGTTCAAGCCAGCATCTAGATGCTCTCTTAATGTGAATATAGCACTCATGTTCTTCTGGCAGGTCCAAAGTATTGGTTAAAACACAACACCATGAAGTTGTTCACTTTCCAAAAGGACTAGGGGATATCACAGGTTCCCCGACTCTGGGGTCTGTCAGCAAGAGGTGCTGTAAGATTATGGAGTACTTGATTTTGAGTGCTCAGCTGCCACTCCATTTTCAGCTTCCTACTGGAAGAGTGTAACTTGGCACAGATAGTATCCAAGTCAATCCCTCCTCCGTCACCTGAACAGGAGGAGTTGCTCTATGTTAAGCAAGAGGCAGGCTCCCTACAAATTCCTCGTGAATTACAAAGTTCTCAGGCTCTGTGGACACCTCTCGTCCCTAGGAGCAGAATCTGGTTTCCCTGCTATCAGCGTTTCACTCCAGCAGCATGTGGTTCCTCTCATGTGCATGGAAACTGTGTTGTGCATAGCATGTGTATTCAAAAGCAAAGAGCCAGAGCGGCTGCAGGTGAGCAAAGCCAAGAGGTGTCATGGGAAGGGATGTGGCAGGGAGGAGGCAGTCTCGCCAGCACTTTGATCGAGTGCTTCCTGCAGTCTCCAGCCCTCTGCCTTCTGCTCTTAATCCAAACAAAAGCCATATTGAAAAAATTCAGCAAGGGTTCAGAAGTTCAGACTTGAACTCTACCAACATGGCCTTTGCTTGAGCTGTGTACAAGACTGTGGTTTTCACATTTCCCTTGCCCTGCACATGGAAACCCTGTGCCTACTCCTAGATCTAAAGTGGCAGCCTCCAAGTGGGAAGGCCTGCCCACTGAATAGAATCCATGAAAACAGACTTCTGCATACTACAGAGATTTTAAGCTATTACAGTGAGTGCAGGTGAACTAACCATAGTTGTTTCCATCCTGCTTATAATCTTGCCTTTTCCCATGAGGGAAGTCCCACCAGGGTTCCTATCCCACTTTATCCAAACTACTCATTTGTGCACTCGGAGTCCAGGAATGCTTGGTTTTGCTCAGGACCCTTCCATACTCAAGCGGGGAAGCAGAGCCCCAAGGTGAGCCACAGTTCCCAAGACTGGCAGTTCTCTCCCCCTTTGCCTAGACTGGGAGCTCTGCACGCTGAGGTGACAGGTTAGGAGACTGCGGACCAGCTGCGTTTGGCATCCACCTGAAGGGTCTGTCTTGACAACCTTCAGCTACGTGAGAAAATTCAGTCTGCCAGTGTGTGTGTGTAGGTGATTATAAAAACTCCCCAAGACAAACCTTGTTGGGCACAATGAAAAGTTGGGAGACTTGGCTAGAAAAGGGTGTACAGTATCTTACATGGATGGCAGAGTTTGCAGAAAAGTCCTGTGTGCTGGGCTTTGAAGCTCTCCTGTGTGAGTTGTGTGGATTGTTTTTACTTGCAGAAAAAACCCCAAATCTGTGAATCAGTAGGAAATGGAGTTAGTCAAAGAGGAGAAGGAACTTTGTAGACTGACTGCTCCCAGGCATCAGGCTTTTGCACTGCTGAATCAAGGTAAAAAAAAAAAAAAAAAGAGGCAGCAAACAAAATAGGACAAGTTTGAGTTTGAGACAAAGCAAGTATTAAAAGCCCTAAAAGCAAATGTGCTCCAGGAAGGGAAAGCGTCCAAATGTCTGTTTCAGCTAACAATGAAAAGCCCCAGCCTGCAGTCCCCAAAGGAAGCCAAAAGCCTGGACCAGAGGGCTGGATTAGACCTGCTCAAAAGAGAAATAACAAAAGCTTTAAAATCAGGCCATTACTAAATCCTCCTTCCTATGCAGAATTGGGGTGTGCACTTCCAGCCCCCACACAGAAACAGAGGGATTTCTTAAAAAGCCACTGTCTGTCTAAACCTGCATACGGCATTGATGTGTATCTCACATTCACACATTCACTTCTCTCCCAGTGAGATCATTTATTATCACAGGAGCACTTTCCCGTAATCGTGTGGACACGTGACCAGAATTGCACTTGGCACATTGATGCATTAAAACAATTTGGGATTTTTTTTTTCTCCTTTGCTGTAAGTGTAGTCTTGCAATACCAAAATTTGTGCCATGGCACTCCCCTTGCAGCAAGGGGAATATGAAAACAAGGACCTAGCCCCATGTGCTCATCTAATACCCCTACAGCTTCTCCCAAAGGAGCTGCCTTGCCGTGGTCCTTTGCCAGATTCCAAACTGGGGACCTGCGTTCGGTCTCTCTGAACTCCCCTTGCATGTGAAATTGGAGACAGGAAAGTCTCTCCTACTTCCTGTCCTGCTGCTGTTATGTAAGGGATTCCACTAATGCACTAGCATAGCATTACAGGTCAGAAGGGATGAGTTTAATGCATGTATAGGATGAACGAGTGCCTGGATCTTGCTCTGTGTCATCACCCAGACCCTTCCTGCTGTTGCTCCTTGGTGTTCAAACTATCATAAACTCACTCCTCAAAGCAAAAGCAAAGCATTTTGAAAGTGGCTCGATTTCAGAGGCGGAAAGCTCCACATGTGATTCATTTTTCAGTTTGTGTTGTTAGGGAGTACCGAGGAAGAAAAGTGCTAAATGGGCTGCTGTTATGCAGTCTGTAGCTGCCTGGCATAGCAAGCTTCCTTTGTAGTTCTCAGGAATGTGCCAAATGCCTTCAAACAAATGTATTACATGGTCTCTGTCCAAAGTTCTTAATATCTCAAATTTGCACGATGCAAATAAAAGGTAACAAAGCTTTTTGTGGGAAGGATGACTGATTGAGGTTACATTAAGACCATGGGATTACTCAACAGAGGCATGCAAACATCGCTGGACAAAGTTTATCAGTCTGTTCCAAATTCTAATTTGTTGGAGCATTGTTTGTGCAGATTATGCTAAGGTTTTACTTTGGATCTTTATTGTCTGAAAAGACTCCTCTTTCTCTAAGGACCTCTATTCCCCTCTCTACTGGTAGCAAAAGATTTAAAGCCTAACAAAACTCCAGGCCACCCAGCCACAGGGTAAGATTTCCAGTAACTGATTCTGGATCTGAAATCCCCTGCCTGTTTGCAAAGCCAAGTCTAAAACTTCAAATGGTAAAAAGCAGAGGATATTTGCCAGACACTGCTCTTCACAGAGATTTGTAGTTGTGATGATAATTCCATTTTAATACCTCTTGCACTGTAGGTGCTGACTTCCTGCACTAGCAAGCTGCAATAGTATTGTAAAGAGAACACGAGAGCAAATTTGGACATACGAAAATACAAGGCTAGGCCAGAGACCCATTCCATGCAGAAATAATAACTAATTATCCCCCCCAAAGTAAATTAATTCATTTTTAGAAGCTTTCTCACAGAATTTAGCCTTTGTAATTAGTTTACCTTATTGAGACCAGCTGTTGAAATAACTCTTCCCCTAGAGGCAGGGTGCATTCAGTCTTGGACTTAGTTGCACTGAAGGGATTTGGCACTCCAGTTTAGCTGCAGGTGGACAACTTGCCAGCAGCCTGGAGACTACACCTGATTTGTTTTGTGAAACTGGAAGTCAAGCAGGTGCCAGTGGGTTCAGTAGAGAGATGAGCTTAGAAATTCCAAAACAAACAAAACCTCCTTTCCAGTGGTCCCTTCTGAATTGAGGGAGCTCTGCTCATGGTTACTCCTTTTATAAGGAAGCATGTTAGGGAGGCAGAGGCTATAGTGCCTTGCTTCTGCTTCCGTTGGAACGTTTTCTCAGTAATCAGTCTCAGACTGAAATGTGTTTGTGTTGTTTTGACAGGTACCTGACCCGCTGGCCCATCAGATCTGCAAAGCCCATTTGGAAGAGGGGCCCTAAGTGGTGCAAAAAGCCTTTTCCAGTCGGACACCCTTTGCTGAAGGATAATGTCAAATATACACAAAAGCCTCTCTGTTTAAACCACTAGTGGCCAGAACTGGCATAGTAAGCACGTGTTTTCCACTGTTCTGCTGGGGTTTTTTTCAAGTTTGTCAATATCTCCAACTTTCTTATTCTAGAATTGTCCTTAGTACTCTATATTGTGTCCAGCTGTGATCTCTTCCTCTAGGAGAATACAAGAGCCATCAAAGCAAAGTTCATTGCGCCAGGATGATTTGAGGAAAGCAAGGGGCAAAGACTTCTACCTCAAAGCCAGAAGGGATCTGAAGGCTTTTGTTTCTTTATGTTCCACAAATGGGTTTGGGAAAGGATGTTTCCTTCTTTTCCCAGCAGTGAGTGGTGTTTCCCCATTAACATATGTTTCAACTCAGATTTGCCTCGTTTGGGCTTTTGTACCTGTGACACAGATGGAAGAAAAATTTCTCTGCAGCACTGTATTTTCTTGGCAGTAACAGAAATTGTTAATGACTACTGAATTTATTTTTTTTTATTATTATCATCTGTACTATCCATAATTTGCATCAGAACACCTGGGGCAGTGGCAAACAGGTGTGTGTCTTACATGTCCCCTTAAGAATTCCTGGCTTGTGCTTCACTCCTGAATCTGGCAAATACACAGTGGTGACATCCTTGATGACCTGGCCTGGTTTTTTTCCCCTGGCAAATAAATTTTCCATAAATCTTCCATGTCAGTGATACGGTTGCTTCCTGGGATAGTTTGGAGCTGATTATCCACTCTGTAGCTAAAAGGTGGCACCATTTCTCTCCCTGTGTAGTACACATATGGATCTTCCACCTACTGACCACTGCTAGTTGTGGGCCTGGTATGAAAGGCTCATTAAATTTATCATGGTCATTATTGTTTTAGCTCCGTTTCTCTGGTATTTATCTGGGGACAATCAATACAGAGTTTTTATGTACTACTATGACTCAACCTTGGATTGCTTTTATGAGAATCATCTGCTAATACCTATCAGCGTGGACAGGAACAAAAGGTAAGGATAAATCTGTATTATCCAGGAAATCAAATTAGATTCAAATGGTTCTTTTTAGCCTTATTTTGTGAAATGAAAGCCCTAGATTCAGCCCCTTGAGCTGGCCAAGACCTTTTGCTTTGGGAGATAGAGCCAAGACTTCATTAACCATACTGAGATAAAATCTCTGGCTGGCTGTCTCTGTTTTATAAAGCTTTGAAAGCTACAGCCCTTCAGAAAGGAAAATATTTCTCTTTATTCTCATACATACAGAAGTTACTATGTCTTCTAGCCCAGGTAGCTCTGCTCAGCGAGCTTTGCTAATGGAAAAGTCACTGCATTAAACCATTGCCTTGAGATGAACCTAAATAAGCACATTTTTCAAGACCAGGTGATGCCCACAGCTATTTTTTTCCTACAGTGGAGTGACATGAGCTGGAAAGACCCCTCTAATTTTGGTGAAATCTAACATCTCTTCAATACTCCCTTCAATATGCCTTTCTAGAGTTCAGGGTTTAGTACAGATCTCTTACAGTATATATCAGCTTTCTACTCTGGCTCCAACTCTGCTTTTGTCATTCATGGGTGACAGCAGGTATTCATTCATGTCTCCAAATTAGTTCTTGTGTAAGCAAGGTGCTTCTGTAATCGGACAGATGGCCTAGGTTTGATTTCTGACCTCGAGCTTGCCTGTCAGGGAAGAAAATGCCATTTGTTACTATCTAAAGGATCTGCAGTGACACATTACAGGGAGAGCTTGATGCTATTAACACCAAGGTTGTGTTCAGTCCCCATATGGGCCATTCACTTACAAGCTGGACTCGATAGTCCTTGTGGGTCCCTTCCAACTCAGAATATTCTGTGATTCTCTGAATTCAGTCTGGAGTTGAGGGAGGATTGCATGCAATGAAATCCTAGGAAAAGAATCAGGGCCAGAGTCCAGGCACAAAAGAATCCTGCTCAAAGTGCAGAGGTTTCACATTTTTATTAGAACAAGCAGTAAACAAAATTTCCTAAGAATAAAATCTAAATCTTTTCTAGTTCTCAAGTCCTTGTCCCCGACAGAAGAGTCACAGCATGAAGGGCAGATCGAGGTTCTTCTCACCAGTGCCAAAGTAGACGTAGCCAAATTGCTTGGTCATTGGGACATGGTAGAATGTCAGTCCCAGCCACAGCAGGCTCCGCAGCACCACCACAGTGCCTCCCTTCTCCAGCTGGATACTCCAGGAGCCTGTGTGAGAAGGTGTGCAAGTGAATCACTGGAAAAGAGAAAGAGGCAGCGTTCCTGCAACAAGTTGTCCTAAGCTGAGAGAAGGGCTGCCACGGGTTCTGCCTGACCAGTTAACAGGGCACAAGGCTGCACTGGAGTTTGTGACACCTGAAAAGAGGGAAGTCGGGGAGAACATGAACCTCGATGCCCTGTTTTCCTTCTGTCATTTCAGCACTGCAGGCTGCCCTCATTTCCAGATGTCTCTGTCTAGGTTCACATAGTAATATATTCCCATGGCTTTGGGGTAATGTCATATGCATCACAGGAAGAGACCCTCAAGCTCCAGCCTTGTGTAGTTGATCCCCAGGAGAGGCTGCAGCTATTCTTGGCTGCTTCTGAGTGGGCAGCAGTTACTCCAACAAGCTCTGCCACCTACGTGGTGTAGCTAATAGCTATAGAGAGCCAAGATGAGCTATAGCAATCCTGCATAGGTATGAAATTTGTCCTTAAAATAAACTTCTAGCATTAGTAGTGGGAAGAGGAAGAAGGAGCTTTCCTCCTTCAGGGAAGACTGGTTTCTCTGATGCAGCAAATGGAAAAAAATGAGAAAATGAAAAGTAGGGTATTTCCTGTCTCTGAGAAATTTATGGAAAAGGTTAATTCTCTTCAGTCGTTCTTGGCTCCACCATTGAAGAGGATGTGCGTGGTAGGGGCAAAGGGATTAGTTTCTACATTAATTTTGCTTTGGCTCCACAGAAGAGGTTCAGAGCCAGTGTGAAAATGCAGTTTCTTCTGGATGCAAGGAGCTCAGAGCCACTGAGTATTTATTTTGCATCTGACACGACAGCTTGGGAACTGTGCCAGAGGGAGGGGGCTGAAGCATCGGCTTGGATTCAAAGCCGGAGGGCAAGGAGCTGCCAGGAGAAGAAAATACCAGCTTCAGCACCAAATCAGTAATGCCTAGAGGCTACAATGCAGGGAAGAAGGTTCCTGCTGAATCTCCATCTAAAGAAAAAGGAGCAGGCCCAAATTTAAAAAAAAAAAAAAGTGGTTGGAACTGTCAGGCTACCACTGGCCTAGAGTCAAGCAGTCAGCCTATCTGCATCCAAAGCCAAAATCTGCCAATTCCAGAGTAAGCAGCGCATAATGTGCTGGGCCATTTAGGCAGTATTCATCTTCGTAGATGATTTTAGGCTCATTAATTTTAGGCTCATCAATTTATGCTATGATTCATGCTTACTCATGTCACGGTTAGGCTGGGGAAGGGCTTCTGTGATTGCTGTCAGCTGCCTGTCCTCCCCCTCCCACACACTTGTGACTCTTGGCCAATTTTAGTCACATCCGACAAAGGGCTGAAGGGCTTTAACACCACAGGTTCCTACAGCAGGTCTCCCTGGGATGTGGCCCAAGGGTTGACTGCAGCTCCTAAAGCTTTGTTTGGTTTGCCAGCAGCTGCAGGGAAGCACAGCCTGTTAGGCCTGCCTGGCAGCCAGAGGCAGCAGCTAGCCGGACAATCCACATTTGTGCAGGCTTGGGCTCTTGCGTGCTTCCTCACAGTGCATGTTGTCGCATGTGCAGTTCATGGCAAACCACAGTAGCTGAGGGAAGGAGGGAAGTTGAGGGGAAGTGCTGATGTGGTGGCTGCAGAATCAGAAAGGACCAATGCAATTGAAAACCCTGTAAAACCAGATGTCGTGAGTTGTGCTGCTCACCTGTTACCTAACTCTTCACTTTGTATTTCTGTACTTCTCAAAAGTTTCTTGGACACCACTGTTTCCTCTGTCTTCTTCAGTAGCAAGTTCCACATGTTTGCTATACCATAATATGCAAGTACTGTGTCATCCCTGATCTGTTACCTTTCAAAGTACTCTCTTCGCAAATGTGGTGCAGAGCACACTGTGTGTGCTGTTCACTCAGTGAACAGCAATACCTACCACCTTTCTGACAGACTGGCTCAAGCTGCTGGACAGAAGTACAAAACAGACATTCACAGTCTTTTGACTCGGGAGATTTCTGCTTTGGAGAACTTGCTTCTGACTCGCTCTCCTCCACATTTCCACTAAAGACAAATAACTGGGGTTGCAGTAAAGCAGCGCACTACTTAATATGGGACAGTCAATACAGATGCGTGCCATCTTTTCAACTTTCTTGCCCTGTCACATTCTTTACACAAGTCCTAGGTACAACATGAGCATTTAATGTCTTCACAAGCAGTGGTTTCACATACAAGGCAAACCCAATCTCCCATCCAGTCTCTCCAGTGCCACTCACATGGACACAAACTGGACTGGATCTTTTTCATAACCGGAGTAAAAACACCTATTATGGTTCAGCCACTGGGATTACAAATCCTGACTGAGAGGTTCTCTTACAAAATCTGCATGTTCTTAAGAAATTTCACTACTTGGAGAGCATGGAAACCCAGATGAGGAATACTTCACTACAAGGCAGATCATCCAGCAACTGAAGCACTGTAGCCACTTGCTGTCAAAGGACAAGCTTTCAGTCTCTTGAACTTTGTCTCTACAAGTTTTCAGCATTTACTAGTGGCAGTAGCATGGCCATGCATAGGCGCGTCGAGCAACAAGCAGCAAGCAAACGGGTCTGAATGTAACAGTGACAAATAACTTTCTCAATTTCTCCTTTGAGCGACTGCTCCCAGCGCATGGTTCTTCAGCTCGAATTTGCAGAAATGATCTGCAAGTCTTTCCTCCAAATACTGGTGGTACTTGCTGCAGCTTTACACACTGGTTTGTGGGGAAGGGGACGACGACACACCGTAAACTTTTCGAAAGGTTTCTCTGACAAAAAGATAATGCAATGAGGAACTCTCAGTGTCTTTGCCCAGTCCTCTGAGAAGCAAGTCTGTCAAGAACAGGACTGTGCCTTGCCTTGCTGGGTGGTGAAAACCTTTAGGGATTATCTAATTTTTTAATGCCTCCCAACATACTGGAAGCATCTAACAACCTGGGTACATGTGATAGCTTGTTTATATATGTTCACCTACACAGATGAACCCTCTGCCCCAAACTGTTTCCACAGAACAAAAAGAAATGCCTGGAGCATGACGAGTGGGAAAGGTAAGAGGGAAAACAGGGATTTTAATGCTCTTAGGAACTGTATCTGGATTCAGATATCTTTTTTGTTGGATAAATTCACAGAGGAGGTAGAGTAAATCAAGTTCAACGTAATTAAATCCGCACATCTGTGCTCTGGGGCGATAGAGTACATGGATCCATGATCTCAGAACATCTACCCAGTGACACACAGGCTTATCAGTCTCAGCAGAGTATTCATCAGCAGACTCTGCTGATCAAAAGAACTTCCCATGCACCCTCACACCTGGCAGAAATGGACAGATATAATTGAAGACGGCTCCGTTCATTTTCACGCTACATCTCTGAAGGCTGTAATGTGCAGTTTCTGCATTTCCCTATCATCTGTCCAAGCTGTGAACCTTCAAAGGGCTCGAATTTGTCATTTCATAAATGTGAGACCTTTGGGGAATATTAATTACTATTGTTATACTTTCCAGCTCTTCTCTGGCCCTTCATTCTGCATGCAGTTCTACACAAATATGGACAGTAAAGTTTTGCTGATGCTGCATAAGCCTTCCTGTGAAATGAGGACCTGAACAAAAACAAGCAGTTACATAAGGGCAATTCCATCTGGACTGGCACAACATAGGTTGAGAACAGGAAAAAATTACAAGAAGCTGTCTGGAACCGTAATGTCATTTTCACTGGCATCCTGTTTTCAGACAAAATGATGATTAGTCCTAGAGCTGCTCTTTATTCTGCAGAGCCAACGAGTAGCAGCAGTGCCACCTTCCTCCTCCTACTAACTGGATCACTAGAAACATTTTTCTAACCTAGTCATCAAAGGTGATTTATTCAATATACTTTTCCAGACTGGACTTTTGCAACATACAAAACCCATTCAGAAACTGCATTTGATACACAATGCTGGTGTATTTTTTAAGAAGAGATTACATTAAAGTTCTGTAACATATCTGGGTTCTTTGGACCTTTTCATTAAGGGAAAAAAATAAGAACCCGTTATCTCAGTACTTTTTTTTTCCCCCATACCTCACCACATCAGCAGTACTTGAGGAAACGGTGCATAAGACAAAATTTGAACTCATGAGACATGGAGAAAGTTGTTCTCTTGGAAAGATACAGGACACTTGTGTTCTCCTCCATCACAGGTCACATCTCACAATATTCAAGCAAGATGCTTTTTCAGGCCCACCTTTCTTGGAGGAGTTTGAAATATTGATGTCATAAATCACTCTAGAAGTACTTTAAACAGTAACTAACGAACAGTATGCAATAATAGCTTAAAATGAATGTGCCACCTTTTCTTCCTCAAGAGAAAGTCTTAGAAATGCATTTAATAATGCAATATAAAAAGGAATGAGAACTATGAAAATTAAATGCTACTTTCATCCTTTTTTCTTTTTCTCTCTTTTGTTGTTTAAACTTCTGTGCTATTACAGATGGTTCTTGGGGTAAAACCATTGCATAGATAGCTGCAGATCTGTATTAATATAAAAATCAGAAGCAGGCTGCTGGGTCCAAATCCTTTCCATCGCTGGCTGAGAATATTCCACGGCAGTCCCTGTGTCAGACAGTACGTCTCTTACTGAGAGACTGGGAAGCTCAAAGCCTGTAAGGTACACCAAGATTCCTAGATAAAAGTTGTCAAGAAAAAAAAAGACTTAAAAATATTAGTATTTGCATTGGAGGGAATACAACTAGAACTAGGAGACGGCAAGTAAAGGTTGGATTTCCTAGAGTTAAATACTGATTTTAACTTGCATCTCCGTGTGTGCTGTCTCTAAAATCAGGCAGCGAGTTAACTTCACTCATCATGTAAAGCTTGCGGAGGTGCAGGGAACTGGTCATTGCTCTCACACTAGACATTCCTACCAGTAACACTGCTCTGGTGAGGTTCCCAAAGTTCAAAATGCATTTTTTAAAAGAGCAAGTTCATATTTAAGCTTTACCCAGAAAACTTAAGAAAGCCAAGCACTGTCTGTGCTGAAACTATTGCCTGTTGCTGCTCCAGAAGGGAAGGGAGGGAGCTGCTGTGTGGGAGGAAAGAGCATGGGAAAAGTATCCGCTGGATGAAGATCTGGAGCTTCCTATTCCCTCTTTGGATCAGGCTGCAGCCTCCACCCCTCCAAACACAGGCAGGAATTCTGAGGAGTTCCTTACATCTTTCCCAAACAAGAAAGCGCTTTGAAGATCCTGATGCTCACCCAGTGTTAAACCACTGCCTTTTTTATGGCCCTTAAACAGCTGCCAGAACACCAGGGCTGAATTTCAAAAGTCAACCTCCTTCTCAGCTTCTTCTTCCTTTCCAGTCGCCAATAGAAATCCCTGTCTCATCCCCCATGTCTGCCTCAGCTATGGGCTGAATCTTGTAATCCACAGAAGCAATAGGGTGCGTGAGACATGAGCTTTTAAACAAAACCCTTTTTAAGAGGGCTGTTTGCAGAAGAACTTTCCTGCCGTAACTGGTCCACTTTCAGTATGACCTCTCATAACACTGCTGCTTTGGAGGTGATTCAGCAATGCTTCATTTCAGTGCAAGGCTGAGAAGAAACAGCTTTTAAGAGCTAGACAGCCTGATAGAGAGGCTCCACGTCGCAAAAGCTCACAGAGGGTCATAAAAGTGACATTATCAATTCCTCTTCAATGGAGGAAATGTCTCAAGGGAAAAGCAGCTACAGTGTGGTTGCACTTGCCGTTAACACAATATGCTGCCATGAGAGCAGGTTACAACATCCATTGCTGCAGTTAGTCCTGAGTGAGAGTCAAGTATGGAGTTCCAGGACAAATATTAACACCCAGAGAGGGGCAACATAACCATTTCCCTCTGCAAAAGCAGCCGCTGCTTGGCTGCATGACCCCAAGCACTTAGAGCTGACAAAGCCTCACTACACCCGTGGGATTTAGCTTCCATTTCCCTCCAACAGAAAATCCTACACTGGGAAGAGCTCCCTACTTCTAATTTGTTGTCTGTAGGGAACAAAGACAAATTGCAAACCAGAGCAGCTGTAAGGAAAGGTCACTGTGCTTTGGCTCTCAATAAATTGTGCCACACGGACATTTCACGCACAGCCCACCAGCCATAAGGACACATCCAAACACTCCTATGTGGGGCCCAAACTCCTTCGTGCCACTTACTGGCTGCAAACTAAATCTCTTTCATTTGCTTGACACACCACCTGCACCCCATATGTTAACACTGCTGTCAATATTTCCAATTCCCCATATAACTATTTAATAATAATTAAATAAAAACACAGACTGGTTGCAGGTTCAGTACTATTTTTAAAAGCCTCCAGAGCCAGGAAAGCACAGCTTACAGTCAGATGCTGCCAAGCGGCTCTTGCATGGTCCTAATGCCTGCCATGTCCTTGACACACAAAAACCACCATGCCCAAACCCCAAAGTAAAATGATCATACTTTAGAGGCTTTTCCTCTCCATTATCCTCTCCCACTGGGGATGCCTCTGCAGTAGGAATGATTTTGACAGGCCCAGGCCTTCCCTTTACACATGAAGAACCTGTTTCCTACTGACAAGGAAGACTGAAGGACTGCAGTGCTGCCCCAGATAGACGGTATTCAGGTACCTCCAAGTAAAAGAGAAATTCAGGCCATACTTAGACATCCAACAACAGTGCTGCTTAATCCAATTGAAGCAGCCTCTGCCCTCAAACCCTTATTCCCACCCTCATCATTCTTCCATCATAGAGATCACAAAAGTGTTTATTTACTGCTCAGTGAGTCAGGTTGGGGAAATGATCTGGCTGAAAAATATACTAGACAGAAAAAACATTATTTTTCCAGCTGGAATCTGACTGCACAGCCGGCAATGCCAACACAAAAGAAGGGACAATACACAGATATAAATGAGCATCACAGGATGGGAAGGACTGAAAAAGCTAGCACTGAAGTAATACACATCAAATTAGAGCCTCCCTTATAGCCCTGTTAGTTTGCCCTTTAGTCCTAAATCCACCTGATAAAACAAAACAAAACAAACCAAAACAAAACAAAAAGATTCTAATTTAAAAAAAGATGCAGACTGCGCAGAAAGCATTAGAGTAAAGACTTGGAATGGGGCTGTGCACTAGAGGAAACAGCAAGACCAAATGCAATCAAAACTTAAAAGGAGTAGGAAAAACTGATTAAAATCCATGCTGTTTGTATTCTGACAACTACCATACAGATCACTGAATCTTGGGTTTTCTGTAGTAAATTTAGAAATCTCTCAGAGTGGCAAATCACCTCCTTCCAAAGCACAAGTTTATGCTAGATCTCATCACACTCCATATTTCTTGTTCAGCTGGTCGCTGTGGAAACGTTTTTGGAGCGTGCCAGGAGTCACGTAGCATCTACCTGGGGAGCCCCTGCATTAATCCGTCACCTTCGTGGGTTTCTCTGAGCCCATTGGTTGGTAGGAAGAAAAAGGAGTCTCTCGCCCCTCCCTGTTCTGAATGAAAGACGCTTCCTCTAAATCTTGCTACAGGATTTCAGGCTCAATTCAGCTTCTTTGGGGCTTTTGTCACCAAACAAATGTGATGTCTTTGAAAGAAAGATTAACAGTTTGATGAAAGGATGCAATGGGCAGCTTTGTTCTAGCCTGCTTCCCCTAGAGCTTTTGGTCACTGTCACTTTCTTACCCACGGGAGAATATCTGTCTGACTCTCAGAGGAGATTACGGCCACCTTGTAAGATTTTTCCTCTCCTGGTAACAAAGCATTGGCCACTTTGAGGAGGTGATAATGATGAACGGGGGCTGGATTAGGGGCAAAGAACCTCACATTGATCTCTGAATTCTGAGAAAACACAAAGGAGTCGATGCTGGGATTCAAAATCCATCAAATGCTTAGAGCACATCCAATTCGCTCTCCTGCAGGAGGGGCAAGGCCACAAGCCCTGTCAGTCCCCCAGTTGTACTTCTTACCTCATCATCAAATTAGCAAGGCTAGTTAAAAGGGCTTGGGATGAGGAACAGATGGCACGGATTATAAACTGTTGATGTTTTTGTACTAAACTAGATACGAATTCTGGACCAAATTACCCGAAGAGTTTACCGGTTTCTGAGAATACTGTCACACTGAGCATATCCACACAGTGCAGTGCTGATATTCAAGCAAATTCTGAACACCAGAGATGGCTAAGCATCTTTTCATGCCTGCGATAGCCTAGCTATTTCTGCTCAGCATAGCTGCTGTACAAATACACCCGAAGATGAACTGTCCCCTGTCCTTTTCCCTTTACACACTGCCACACACCCCTTCAGCATGCGCAATTTCAATCTCTATGATATTTGTGTACAGTAAAACAAGATAATGCCAACTGGCTTCCTCCTTTCAAAAGCTCCGTGGCCAAAGGGGCAGCAAACAGCAAAGCAAAGCTATATGCAGGGCTGGCACCAATGCCAACGACTGCACAGGCAGGAGCTGCCACTCCTTGGAGCCCCTTCAGGAACAGATCACTCCTAGCAAAAGCTGACCTCGTTCTGACTTCAGTGACACACAGACTGTCCTAGGATTTTCCCCACAAGTAACTTTCCATCATTCCCTAGAGAAAAAGTTAGGCCAAGGCTGAGCGATGCAGTGATAAAACCTGCAGCTTCTGGTTCCATAAGGCTTTACCAGCATTTCCCATCATTTTAGCAAGAAGTTCATCTCCTTTTTATGTCCAAGGAACCAGGAGCTTAAATGGAGACAGGGTGGGTCACGATTTCTTTCACTGAGGAGAAAAAAACCCTTTAAATACAATCCCTGGAAAGCTGCTCCGAAGACTCTGCTTCTGTCCTCTTTCCTTCCCTACAGCAGTCAGGAGGGCGAAGGACTCCACCGCAGCTCTCAGCGGATGGGCAGCCCTGTTCCAGTATAAACTCATCCAAGGTCTGACTAAACAAGACCTGAGGCGATACAGACCTAGGACCCAAAAGCAGTGAATGCACTGCTTTATTACCCATAGACACAAAGCCCAAGGAAAACAGGCTCCTTTCCAGTAATCAAAGCAGACCATGATCAGCCAGTCAAAAGCTCTAATACTAGCTGGGCCGGGAGTCCTCCTGCCGTGCTGCCACGTGAGAGGTTCCAGTCTGATCTTGAACTCCTGAGCTGGCAGCATCCCAGCTTGTAGGAGGGACAGCATCTTGTCTTGCTCCCAGACAGCTTTCTTGGATCACTGCAGGAATGGCCTTAACAGCCTCTACACGTCACTAGCAAAAATTAAGAGTGACCCTACTTTTGAAGAATGTGGGGGACATGCTTATATATTGTGTAGGTACATTTGCATGCATGTGATCTCTAAGGATGCTGAGAAAGCTATTGAAAAGCCTAGTGACCATTCCAGAAATTGCCTAAGCTTGAAAGGGAGAGAATATCTTCTCTATACCTACGGTTCAGGAGGCCAGTATGCCACACACAGTCTGGAAGCTCAGGCCATACCTTTTCCTCGATTTGATGCTGCTCTTGGTGATTTTCTTTCTCATTTTACTTGTCCGTGGTTTCCTTTTCTGTGCTCAGCACTGACAATGCTGGCACCATAGTGCACCCTGCTGGAAGGCAGCAGCTAGAGCCATCCTGGAACTATTTCTAGGGATGGCCGACTTCAGTTTGAACAGAGAAATTCAGGTACCAATGCTTTTACTAACAACCCACTGAGCCAGCTACTGGGTTCGATTTTCAGATCAGAAATCCTCCTGTTCTGATGCACACTCATCTAGTTTTCTCATTCTCTAACACTGTATTGTAAAGCTTGTTTGTCAAAACTACTTGTATTAATGTCAGGTAACTCCTTGGGATTTTGTAGTTCAGTTTCACACATTCACCAAGCCTAAGGATCACGTCTCCTAACGAGGAATGAGGATAGCTGTGAGCCGTGCTAGGTATTTCAGTCTACATTTTGGCCACCTCTTTTTATCCCTGCGAACATGAAGTACTGCCCTCTCATTTATTATGAGTCTTTTAGTTTGGATTTCAGCGAGACAGCTTGAAAAGCCTTGTCCCCGTGTGGCTCTTGGCAGGCTAAGGAGTAAAGTGCTCTTGCTCTCGGCTTTCACAGAGCTGGGGAGGTGCTGCTTATTGTTAAGCAATGAAAGGGGAGGGCTCAGGTCACATCTGTGAAATGTTAGTGGAGAAGGGAGGCTGGGTGAAAGTAGGTGGCCAGCTCAGCACAGCACTTTGCTGGATTTTGCAAGGCCACTAGGGAGATAGGCAGCCATTTGTCTTAGAGCCCTGATAAAGGGCCCTTGCCTCTGGTGGCTGGCTGGGGGCTGTAAATACCTCTGCAGACACAGACTCTTCAAATGGCTGGAGACCGAGGCTGATAGGGGATTAATCGCCTTGCAGGGAGGGGGGAGGGGGATCGAAAGCAAGTTAATTAGCTGTGTTAATGTACGGAGATAAAGCAGGGTCGTGCCTCCTGGCCTTCTTCCTTCCTGCACCCTGACTTTTGGGACAGCCATGATGGGGCTACCAAAATGGCCCTTGAGAGCAGCCACGGAAACTCTCTCCCACTTAGAAATGCAACCCCTCCATCTTCAAGGACCCATTAGGCACCAGCTTTTGCTAAACCGATAAAGACCGTGCTAATGAACCTTAGATGACGGGAGGTTAGTGTTCTAACCGAGGCTACTGTTCAGCAAGCTCACAGAAAAGCTAGTGCTCAAAGTTTTCAGCCAAAGAAATGGCCACAAATCCCTTTGTCCGTAACGCTGCATAAGGAATGCTCCAAAACCACTGCACTTTCAGGTGAAGAAATAGAGCTACAATCCAAGTGGCTGTCACTTCCTCCACAGTCAAATGGTAAAGGAGCTGAAATGATCTTCTGTCTAGGCACTTCTTCTACCCTACCTTCATCTTGAAACAGCAAGTACACAGGACTCACTGATTCACCCTGCCACTGTACACCCATTTGGAATGATGCTATAAAATCTCTCCCAGCAATAAAGATCCGCAATGGACAGCAGTAAGTCAGGAATCTCCTCAGTCATCTTTTGAGCCCTCACGTATCCTAGTTCAGAAAGCAAAGCCAGCTGACATGAGCTGACTTGCACTTAATCACTGTCTCAGGAACTCATTGTCAACTTTGTGTTACTGCCACTGACAATGAAGAAGTCCAAGCTGAACATCACCCTCCATGGCTGTAATCAAGTTTATGGCCAGCATACCAGGAATCTGGACTCCTTCATACCACTGCCCGTTAAACTGAAGTCAGTTACGCATGTCTGGGACTATCAACTTGTGTTTGCATTTGACTGAATCACAGTTCCCGGTAAGACATCCAGCATGATGCTAAGGTATCAAGAGACACAGGCTCATCCCTTACCCTTGCTAACTCGTAATCATTTCACTGATAAAAATTTTATCTAATTGTTCATTTTAGTTCCGGCTATAATTTTTAGCGGCTGATTCCTGCTATGCCTTTCTCTGCTATAATAAATAGATCCTCAGTACCTAATACTTAAACTCCACGGAGTATTTACCAGTGTAATACAGCCATTCTCATGGGCTTTTCCTCAAGATAAACAGATTGAGCTGTTTATGTCTCTCACCAGCCCTTGAATCATTTTGTGACTCTTTTCTGCAACTCTCCAGTGTTGCAATGTGCAGTAATCCAGTTATGATTCCACTAACAGTATATGCAAAAGTAAAGTCACCCCCTCTGTTCCTATTTGCTACACCCTTGTTTATGTATCGGCAGATCAAGTTACCCTTTTAAGTCTCAGGATCAGCCTGGGAGCTGATGTTCAGTGGGTTGTGCCTGGATTTCCTTTCAGAGCCACAGCTTCTAGAATACAATTCTCAAAGTCTGACTTACAGTCCTTACTTTCCTCATGTGACTTTGCAGGTAGGCACATCCAAATGGACTGTATTTAAGTAAGCCCAGTTTTGCAGATCTCTGTATCCATCCTGCCCTTGTCATTGTTTGTCTCTCAACCAACCCTTTACTTTTAGATCACTTATAAATAAGTTGAAGAATATCAATATTGGCACTGGTCCCTTTCTGACCTCTTCCAGGAATACACCCATTCAGTGAATTCTGAATCACAACTGCTAAGGAATATTAAATTTAGGGGAATAATTCTGCAATGCCGGGATTTATTAAAGATTATTACACCACAAGTCTCCTGAGATAATGATTTCAGAAGTAACTTATCTGACGCTGCCATTTTAATGTTTTTGACCCACAGTAAATGTGGGTCAAAACTCTACCCTCCCTTAGCAAACAAGTTTTCCCTTGAAAACTGTCTGAAACAGTATTTTATTGTCTTTGCGTGATGCAAGTCCATATTCTTGGACCAGAAAAAAACTGAGCTCTTCTGCCCTTCCACATGCTTATCAGCCTTTTTACCATCACCATTTAGTGACAGTTTCCAACACCTTTGCTGTGCTTTCTTTTCTCAATATAGTTTTAAAAAAATCTGCCTTACCATTGTCACGGACTACTCCAGTTATTCTGTCTCCCTTTGTCATTCTCTACTCATTATAAATTCCAATTTATATCAATCATTAATCATTCCAAACCTTCTGCATTTCCTTTTATATGTCTTTTTAAATTCTAATTTCTACTCTTAATCTACAAGTGAACTGTGGTAGGTTCTCAGCCAAAGGCAGCTATTTGCTGACTGGGGGTCATGACTTCTGAAGAAAGTCTTCTCATACAAATCCTATTTCCACTCCTATCTTTTCCTATCTAGGCATACCTCCCCGCCTACATCAGTTTTTAGCAGTGTTCTGTTGGTGTCCCCTTATCTCCATATCAAAGTGATCACAGTCAGTAATCTGTAACAAACCTTCAGAGTCAAGTTATTGCTTTTCTGAACTGTAGTTTGAAAGAGCCAAAGAACTGAATTCCCCATCCCTTGTCTCACTTCCTTCCAAGCTTTCCATTCTACACTAGTACCTTAGGCTTTCACTCATGCCCTTTCTTTATCCTTGCAGAAGGGAGCATAGTCTGATCTGATACCAGGATCACCGTAAAATCAACCTTCCCCCTCCATTTTCACTTCCCCCATCATTATCAATGCCTGAAAAGTGTCTTTTATTTCATATCTCCACAACATTAAGTCATCAAGTGAAAATGCTGTAGGCATGCTAGGAATTATTGCTATTTGCTTTGCCATTCCATTATCTACAAGCAGATGTAAAGCTGCCACAGCCCTAGCTCCTGAAATACTGTGTCCAGGGTGCCAAACTCCGTGCAGCAGAAAGGACAACGCTGGCAGTGTGCCAGCAGCTGAAAGGTCACTTCTAATTGTGCATAAAGTTGAGCAGATTGTCTGCTTAGACTAGAGCAAACAAGCTTATCTTTAATGCAGACATATGGCCAGCAAAACCTACAGATCCCAGCATGCAACGTTCTGGCCAGCTGGCCATTTGGATCAGGATGAAGCATTACATGATCTGATACTGTGGTGACAGAAGATCAGTATCACAACCCCTCCATGTTCATGCTGTCGAGACAAGGTTCTCATTTCCCACTTTTCTCTAGAATAATTTTTAAAAATGCATTTTTAAAAAAAAAACCCCTAAGTCAGTCACTTGTCTGTGGGAGCTGAGACACCAAGAAAAAACAGACAGACTCGCAGGATGATTAAAGGAGGAGCAGCAACATATTCTGAACTCTTAAAGTTAACCTGATAGATAGACACACAGACAGAATCTGGAACCTGCAAACACCACAGATATCACTGGTAAAGATAAGAACGGCAGACAGTTTTGTTACAAAACTCCGGGTTTTCCAATTTTGCGCTAAACTCTGCTCTTACCATTGTTGCCTTTATTCAACCCAGTTTTAACTTCCTTTCTTCCCACCTCTCAGCTGTCATGTAAAATGTTCTCTCTGCCTCCAACTTTCCATTCTGTAAGACACCTCTGCTCTCCTATAATGACACACCATATATCTTATGACAGTTACCCCCTTGACAGCCATCACAGATGCTAAGTCTCCAATTAATAGAGAAAACTATTCCAACAGAGTTGTTACTTTTAGACAGGTTAAAATCAGCCCTTAATCTCTCAGTTCTGTTCTTTAGGTCTTTTAAGATGCTAGGGGAATTTAGCCAATGCGGGCTGGGAGCATCACTCCAATGTCACTTAGCCCAGATCACTTCTTATATATTTGTTGAGAAAGGAGACAATTCTAGCTTCAGTCACAATCCTAAATGCAATAAATTTGAGAATTCCTACTTCTGCTCTGACAATAACTGTTCAAGACAGGATCTAACCAGGAGAGGCAAGAAAAACTTCAGGTCAAAGTGAAGGGATTGCCAGAGCTATGAACCACATGCCAGTAAATAAAAAAAAAAGCACTGTCTACTTTTTCTGCTCTGTCAGGACCAACATGCACTGTCAGAGCTGAATGAAAGTAATCTGAGAGCCAGAGTTGGAGAGTCTCACAACTAGAAGTGACTTTGGCAAAGCCATGCTGATAAAATCAGCAGAAAGCTTGTGTCTGCCCTCTGGGTTCCCCCCCCCCCCCACATTTTCACAAGCAACCAGTACTTTTAGGCAACCTGAATGCTTGTTAAAGGAGGCTGGGTTGATCTTTCTTTAATGTCAGAGCTCCTATCTGCAAGTGATAGAATGCAATTAGAGAGGCTACACGCCTTGCTGATCCTGTAACCAATTCCCGTCTTACCTCCTTCACCTCCTTCACCTCATCACCGAGTTCAGGACAGAGCAGGCAGAGCTGCACAGGCACCATGATGAATCTTCTCCTCCATTAAGAAGCACTCAGCTGCACTTTAGCTCAGGTAGTCTTTGAGAGGTAACTTTTTAAAGAAAACTGAGATCTAAAGTAACAGCAACATCTTCCTGGGAAGGGGGCAAAGGTTCATGCTTACACAGACATCAGGCTGCCACAGGAACACGATCACGACAGTGGCACAGTTGAGCCCCACTTTCTATCTGCCACTGGGTAAAATACAGCTACAAGTCAAATTTGATTTGAAGACTTTAACAAAACCACCATCTTCATGTCTAACACGTGGTGTGTCTCCCTACCACGAGGGAGGGAGGGAGGAAAAAAGAGGGGGGAGCAGTGGGAAGGCAAACCGTAGCAGCACCCGAACTACCATACAAAAGTGCAGCTAAAATTTTCTTAAGAGAGATCTAGGATCTAATCCCTCTTGCAATTCTGCTTGGAGTCAAAAGGGCCACCTCAATGAGCCAGCGTATGTAAAAATGTGCAGTCTCTCCAGTCTACACCTCTGGAAAACAACTGCATCAAGGACACTCCCAGTAAGTTGAAGAGTGGTTTAGATTTTAGCAGTTTATGCTCTGTCAAAAATGTTCAGAATCCGGGCAGGAGCTCACATTCTCAGTTCTTTTTTTTTTTGCCAAAGGGAAGATTGGGAGGAGGGGCTAAGGAGAGAGAGGAAGGGAGGGAGGGAGAGTCTGAAAAGCCATTTACAACACTGGCAATTCACTGTCCATCCACTCAATTCCATCTGGCACAGGTCACCTAGTATCCTATCATACTACTCCTGGAAAGGAATGAAATAGCAAATCTAAGTTCTTATTGTTTCCCTCGAATCTTTCTCGACAGAGGACATGAAAACACTTGGTCCAATCCAAAAAAATGCAGCAAATCAGCTAAAAACAGATAGAAACAAATAACAAGCCACTCCCATCTCTTTAGAGAAATATCCTGCCAGAAGGATCCCTGGAAGAGACTTTAAATATATTTGCAGTTGCCCAGCAGAACAGTAGAGATGTAAACTGAAGATACAATCCAGTATGCCTATATTTTTTTCTCCTTTCACAGTGTATGATCCTGCCAGAGTACAGACTATTCCAGCACAATTTATCAAAGGAACATTTGAATTCAGCCTCTCCGAGATATCGGCTTGGTGTTAATGAGAGCCCATTTAGATAAAGAGCAATACTGGATGAGACAAGAGGTGTGAAATACTTCAAACCACATAAATTCCCTCTATCACTGGTGGAGTTATCTCTCCCAATGGGGTCACCAGTTGTCACAGGCTTTACAGAAGTCAGGAGGGAATATGGCACTGAGGCAGAGTGTGGTGAGACCTGTTGTGAGGATGTGACAGCCTTGGTGTCACACTTACATCTTTTCCACTGTAAGCATTTAGAATTGCATAAAACAGGAAATAACTAGTAATATTTGGTAAAGGATAAAGTTTCTTTATAGATTCACAGAAGCTTCTCCCAAGCATACCACCTCCACAGTAACCCACACCAGTCCCCTCAGTGTTTCCTAGGCTATTCAAACTTCCCTATTGCCTTCTCTTTCATGGCATCTGTTGATTTTGCTACCTTTACCTCGTGGGATATCATGCTCCAGAGAATCTAGAAAGTCGGTGGATGGGTCCAGGTCAGCCTTCTCCAGCAGAGTTTTATTCTTCAGGTTAACAGGCTCAGTGAAATGGAAATAGGAACTTAACTTTTTTGCCTCCACCAAAGACAGACCTGCAAACGGCCATTGGTGAACATTAATACAGTGAACTAGGGTAACATTCATTATATGGTCGAGTATAACACTCTTTCTCTAATGCCCACAGCCTAGGACAGAATCACAATCTTTCTCCAGTAGACTCCACAGAAGGCTCGTCAGAAACACGTGTCATGCTGTGCATTGCAGGCCATTCTGTCTGCAGTCCCAGATAACCAACGGGTACCGAATTGAGGACAACTTTCTGTGCCCATCTGGTCATATCCTGTATTTAAATGGACAATTCACTACATCTATAGTTGCTAAACACTGACATAAACTACAGTTTAGACAGACAAATGACTCAGTTTAATGACTCAGAACTATAACTGACTCTTTTCCCACCTTCCAGAGTTGAATCATGCACCTGAACATTAGTGGCACTGGATTCTCTCCTCCCTGTTCATCTTACCAAAGTGAAAAAAAACCCCAACTGAAATCAAAACATTAGTTAGAGAAAGTCATCTTAATTTACAGCCTTTATGATCAAAGTACAGTTGATCCTGATAAAGACAATCAGAATTTACCTTCAAAGTGTCTGTTTTCATGCACAGACCCAAGAGGAGTCTTCACGAATGCCCCCCGGGGGACGATACCAACTGCTCTGTCTATCTGTTCTATCGTAGCTATGAGGCGGGCCTCCTCCTTGATCACAGGCTTTGAAGAAAAAAAGGGGAAGTTTAAAGGCAGGGCTTTCCTTGTTTCCATTTCTGAAAATAAACTTGAGGTGACACAATGGACTTACCATCTTGGAGTCCAATGGCACTAAGAGGACCTCAGAAGACATTTCTCTCATAAGATATGACAGAAAACGTGGCTAGGAGCAGACAGTTTAGACTCACCAGAGATCTTACTATCCATCCCTTCATCTGTTCTTTCCTCTGCTTCAATTCCCCTACTTATGACTTGTCTATTCATTTATAAAGAATGCTGCCTGCAGTTACTAGTAAAGCTTCAGAAAGTGCAGTGAGGATCTGAACCAGTTGTGCACAATAAAGCATAAGGGATATATACTATTTCTGAGGCCTGATGAACTCCAGCAAGAACTCAAGTAAGAGTTCAATCAAGAAGCTGTTGCTACACAATGACAGTGAAGAATTACAGACAGAGCTACAGAATAGTCTGAGTTGGAAGGGACCCATAAGGACCATCAAATCCAACTCTTAAGCGAACAGCCTGTACAGTGATTGAGCCTGCAACCTTGGCGTTATTAGCACTCTGCTCTAACCAAGGGGAAATTGTGTATCTTTTGCCTGACCACATGCTCACGCTGCTCATTACAAAGGAGGAGAAGCCACCACCTGTCCAATGTGAGGGGCACAACTGTAGTGAAGACCGTTCAAAAGTGTTTTGCTGAATTTACCTCCTTACCACCTTCAGTCAGTCTTGCAGCAGCTTCTGCGTTTATCTCGGTCAAGTTGTACTCAAAAGAAGGATCCCCCTGGAAGCGGCCCTTCAGCTGCTCGGCCAGCGCAAGCATCTCTTTGGTGGCTGGTATCAGGAGGCTCCAGTCCAAGCAGTTCAAGCTGCCAACGACAAGCACGACTCAGGGCCGAGCCCGTTAAAGAACGGGGCTCGAAGCAACTTCACCGGGCCCCTCAGGGCCCAGCGAGGCTCCCTCCCGGAGAGCCGGACAGCACCCCCCGACTCCCACAGCCCCAAACCGGCCTGGCCGCTCCCCGCTCCCCGGGGCGGCGCGGCGGCCCCCGCACCTGTAGAGGCGGCTGCGGGGCGCGGCGCGGTTGGGGCCCAGCCCCTCGGCGATGTAG
>VZTA01028186.1:0-124734 GCA_013398855.1 Mohoua ochrocephala | reverse complement strand
ATCCCGCTCCGCGTCCCCGTTGCCGGGAGACCGCGGCCCTGCCCGCCCCGGGTCACGGCCGGGAGGCCGCGGGTCACCCCGCGCTTCCGCCGCGGCAGCGAGGGACCAGGCAGTGCCGGCCGTGCCCTGCTCAGCTAACCCCGCCCGGGACACAGAGACGCTGACGAGCAGCAGCACAATAACGATGCGGGTGTCTGCCGGCGCATGTGTTCCCCAGTTTCAAGAGGCCTAAATCCAGAGCCAAGTCCAAAAAGCAAGAGGGCATACAATAGCATTGCGCCTTCACCGGGATACCACAAAGGACTCAATTTTCTTTATTTCTTACATGGACAGCTTTCTTCTGAAGCTCACTGCTTACAATGTCACTCTCACAGATCCTGAGGAGGGCCATGAAATTGATAAGAGGACTGAAGCACCTCCCCTACGAAGATAGGCTGAGAAATTTGGGACTCTTCAGCTTGGAGAAGGTTTTATGGAGAGCTCATAGCAACCTTCCACTATCTACAGGGAAGCCAGAGAGGGACTCTCCATCCAGAACCATAGTCATAGGACAAGGAGTGATGGCAACAAACTGAAAGAGAGGAAATTTAGGTTAGGTATTAGGAAGAAATTCTTTACTATGAGGGTGGTGAGACACTGGCACAGGCTGCCCAGGGAGGTTGTGNAATTGATAAGAGGACTGAAGCACCTCCCCTACGAAGATAGGCTGAGAAATTTGGGACTCTTCAGCTTGGAGAAGGTTTTATGGAGAGCTCATAGCAACCTTCCACTATCTACAGGGAAGCCAGAGAGGGACTCTTCATCCAGAACCATAGTGATAGGACAAGGAGTGATGGCAACAAACTGAAAGAGTGGAAATTTAGGTTAGGTATTAGGAAGAAATTCTTTACCGTGAGGGTGGTGAGACTCTGGCACAGGCTGCCCAGGGAGGTTGTGGATGCCCCAACCCTGGCAGCGTTCACAGGCAGGTTCGGTAAGGCCTTGAGCAACCTGATCTAGTGTGAAGTGTCCCTGCCCATGGCAGGGGGTGTTGGGACTAGATGGTCTTTAAGGTCCATTCCAACCCCTTAACATTCCATGATTCTGTGATCTTATCTAGCTCATGTACCTCTATAAATAAATGGCTTATTTATAAATTACTGCATTTGGATTGCTCTTTGGCGGCTCATTTTGCTGAATCACAGACATCCAGGAAACAGCTCCTGCCCTAAGAATCTTGCCGTCTGGCTTAACACAAAATACAATAAATAAGTAATGAGATTGTGCAGCTGCTTAGAAAAATAGAATTTCTGTTTGACGTCTTCAGGAAGTTTAAGCTTTTATATGTGTGCGTTATATAAATAAATACGTGCATGCACTTACATTTAAATCCATTGTAAAGTCATAAATTCTTTCTTTTTCATCCGTTTCCTGTTCACTTCTAAGGAAAACACAGATCCTGGGCCTGCTGCCTGTAACGGTTATCAGCTGAGTTTTTGTCAAGTGAGATGTTTAATGGGCTGTACAGCACACAGTCTGACCCATTAGCTTTACTTACCCTGCGCAAAAGGCAACTCAAATTCCTGGAGATTAGCCACCTCTCTTTGACACGGATCGTGCAGAACACACAGGAGTGACCGCAGACCTTTCGCCCACGCCGCCACCTACCTGTGCCTGATTTGCTCAAGGGAATAGGAATTTTCAGGCTTTGTAGACTCATTTAATCACTGACTTCTCTAGAAGTGTGTGTTAATATTTTATGTTAGGGCTACAGTTGACCAGTAAACAGCAGAACTGCCAGCCAAACTCATTTCGCGTGAGTCAGAGAGGCAACCCAAGATCATAATGAATTTCTGCCACTCTCAACCACAGCTGGATTCAAACCAGATGCGAACAGCTGAGAGGCTCTTTAGCCTGTTATGGATCTTCTAAGCCACCTAGTCTCTAGTCTTTGCCTGTCCTGTCTGAAGATTATCAAAAAGGATATCTATAGCTTAAGGAAATTCTTCCTGGTTCAGTAAAGTCTGATGGGTTACTCTGCTCCCCTTTGTCTTGACCCCAATTACTAAATGCTGATAAGGATCGGGAAGTAAGTGGTTGCATTATTTAACAAATGAAAGGTCAAAAGCGCTGCTATTCAGTAAGGTCAAAGGTTACCATCACTGTTATTAAACAGTTCGAAAGCAGTTTCTCCCATTCCTTGCCATCCCAGGCTCAACCAAGGAGCTGCTCGGCAGTGGGGCAGACAGGAGGGAAGAGAGGCACCAGGCATCATTCAGCTGGCAGCTGGCTAGGTGGCATTTCTGAGACACCTGCTTCAGCAAGGGAAGGTGCCGCAGTCCAGCAGCTCCCATCAGGGGACTGAGTTCTCCTGCCTTTGCACAGAACATGCCCTTAGCTGTGAGCCAAACTGCTTCAGCTTCTCTCAGCTCCACCCTGTAGAGCTGGGGCATCCTTTTGGGGGAGAAATCAGTCTCGGGCTCCCTTCCACTCGTCTCAGGCAGGGTAGTGAAGCTTACAGAACTGAGCAACTTGAAATACACGCGAGTTGCTGCTGTGTGCATAGTGGCTCCTGGATGCTTGCATACCTGCATGAAACGTTTGAAAACACTTTTAGTGATGTAGTGAAGTGAGCTCATCTTCCTGCATGTTCTTTAATATATCTCATTTCCTCATTCTTTCTAAAGAAAGAATAATAGCTATCGTTCCATGTCACTTCCATTTCTGCTGGTACAAATTAAGAAGGCAGTCCTCAAAATACTCTTGCAGAACAACTATTGCACTGTCCTGGGCATCCATTGGGCTGACACTGATCACAAGTTATACTGGTATCCATCACCCACTTTTTTATGTGGTGGGGACAAATCTGCAGTTGGTTCGGACACCGCAAAAAAAGGATGGGGGTTATTCCTCCCAGGTGTGTTGAATATAAAATCTGATTTTCCTTCAAATCATCTCAAAAGTTCAGACTGGCTCTGACTTCATAAACATTGCAGCTTTGAATCATTGTCCTGCATGTAAGTCATTACTGCTAAGGATAGTAAAAGATAGTGGGCAAGAGAGGAAAGTACAGGTTTTTTCTCAATAAGGAAGGAAAGATAGATGGCTGCTTGTCAGAAGGGGAGGAGACTGTAGATGACAAACAGCTGAACAAACTTCAAGACCTGCAAAGTGAAGCCTTGAGCTATGCTGAGCATAAAAAGTAAGGAACTAGAGCCAAGTAACAGTTTAACAGCAACAGAAAGGATCAGGAGTGTCCCAACCTGATATAGTACAGACACTTTCCTCTGTCTTGGAGATTGTACTAAATATGGAAAAACTCTGGAAATACCTTGACTGCACACTGTTCAAAGGAAAAGGATGTGGGTCTATTTGGCTTGTCCAGGACCAATGCCATTTTCTCCATTAGTGAGACCTGAGCTAGCTGTGTGCAGTCATGGGGAGGCACAGAGAGGAAGGGCTGAAGGTGCAGTGTGTGCCATGAGCTGGACTCCTCCACTTCTGCAATGCCTGCAGTAGCACTCTCGGTAACAACTCAGCAAGAAATCGGGCTAGTAGGTCAGGATGGGAACAGCTGTGCTGAGAGACAGAGAAAATCTGCAGGATGACTGTCACAAGGCTTCCCTGGGGATTCTCTTTGGCATAATCCTGGGCAGGCAATATGCCTAAAAAAGTGGTTATCCTGCCTTACTCAGGAAAAGACAGGCACGAGAGCCAAAGACCTTTGTCATTTTGTGACGTTAAGTTTTCTATGTCTTTAAGGTTTGTTTCATGCTTTTCATCACTCCCCTAATAGCATCTATCATCCTGACTGCTCTTGGCACAGGGGGCAGGTAGAGTTTACTGGGGTAAGAAATACCAATGTGCTGATTACATCATCCTGCCCAGGCATCACTCGAGGTGCTGTGATACTTCTAGCTGGCAGCTGAACACAAATGTCTTGGTTGTTTTTCAGGTACCCAGAGGGGTGAGATGCAGCACTGTGACTTTGCACACACCATGCTGCCAGTCAGACTGCTGACAGCCTGAGGAGGAAGGTGCTGTTGGGAAACCTTGGGAAAGACAAAACAGCACAGTCAGAAATTGCTATGTCAGTGTAGTTCTGACTGTGGTTAGGCTTCAGGAGGATTTAATGCATTGGTATAGGTGTTATCCACGTTGGTATGGGTGTTATCCAGCCCATCATTTTAGTATCTTGGCACTAGGATTTAATATATTCACAAGTAACTAATACAGGGTTTTTCAGACATCCTACAAGGATAGGCAGTGCATGAAAGATTGCTTAAATTGTTTTGGTGATTCCCCGGAAGCAACTTGCTGACAACAGTCCCTGGTCTTCATAAATTCAGTTTTTAGGACTTACACTCATCTCTACAAGCTGCAGTTGCTACAGCAAAATGGTAGAAGAGTGTGTCTTATAATGCAGGGACCTGAATGACTTAGGCTTTTCAGAGCCATGACCAAGACTACACATCACAGAGAGGAATGAATCAGCAGCCAGCAATAATCAGAGTCTTGGTGTAACAAGGTTTAATCAACTTGTCCTTGGGAAAGACCTCAACAAGTCTGAAACTTTCGGGTGGCTCCAGGCAGAATCTCTCTAAAGTGTTTAAGCAAAGGAGCAACAAAGACGGGGGTGATGCTTGATGCATGTGGGATGAGTGTTTCTGGCCTACCACCTGAGAGCCCAGAGCAGAGGTAAAGAAGTGCATCCAGGGGAGCTCTGGGATCAGAACAATTGACGGGGCAGATCTCATTAATTAAAGATGAGGTTTCCAGAAAATATTCTTCTTGTAGTAAGCTTAGTTTTTATCTAGGCAGAGCTTATTCCTGTTGGAGACATCTGCATGCCTCTCTTTGCCAGATAGTCAGAGACCACTGGCCTTTTCTCAGTGTCACTTTCTATAGTGATTGCTGTTTCCAGCAGTTTTTTTCATCTTGGAAAATACTTCCCAGTATGAAATTTCTACTCAGTCTAAGACACTTGCTTAGGTCTTTTAACCTTTAAAAATGTGCAGGAGCCAGAGACCAACTCAGGTGGGGTGTGCGGCTTCAGACAACTGTCTGTGTCCTCCAAGCATGAAATATCCATAGAGGTGTTTGCATCCCCATCTTTGGGGCACTGTCTCTTGCCAGCAGAGCTCCACCATCTCCTCAGCAAGCCTTTTGCCTTTGTGTGGATTCACTCTTCCACCTGCTGCTGAATTACTTTGTTTTGAAAACCCAGTTGCACTGTGCTGACATTTGTATGTGGTTTCCATTCCCATTAACAGAGTGGAGCTAGGTAAATTATATCTAAAAAGGGGAGGAAAAGAGGGTTCTCTGCACGGCATCTGCTGCAGAGTCTGTCCCTCCACATGCAATGTGTGGCCCTCACCCAGCCAGCCTTGCAGCTGCACTAACAAAGGAGGGGTTTCCTCATTTTTACTGCAAGACTGAAAAATATGTTCTGTCTAATTCAGGAGAAAATGTTACTCCGCTGAAATTTCCAGCTTTTCTTTCCTGCCTCAACTCAGCTCTGGGCAGAGATTGAGGAAATCTGAGATGACCCAGGAGAGCGAGCAGCAGAGACCTCTGCCTAAACTGTTTGACTGGATAATACCCTTTCCAAATGCTGGCACCTGGGAGTCCTTTAATGACTTGGATGGTGCTTTGGGTAGACTGAATATCTCCTTTCAGAAACAAAGGCTTATTATTATTTATTTATCTGCCTTAAATCTTACAAGCAGTTAGAAAGTAACCCTTTCTTGTGTTACATTTCTACCACTGTGCTGAATATCATGAGGTCGAAGTTTGTTCTCAGTTACTCTGATTTAACTACAAGTGTAAATCTGCATTAGGGCAGATACTTTACATCAATTTTTCAAAGGGCAGAATTTGTCTCTATTCATTTAGTAATCTTAAACACACATTTCCCATTCATAAGGGACTTATATGTGAAAAATTCCAAATATCAAATGGATATGTGCCTCCAACATAGCTATTATTGCAAAGCTAAGTAATCATTTGTTACTGAGAGGATAGGGAAGTAATAGACCACCTTGTAAAATGTATTTTGTCCTCTGCATTGGGAAATTGTTTTAACAACCAAACCTTTATTGACATTTCTGTATTGACAGAGCTCTGGTAGGAGTAATTTTTCCTTCTTGTCTGCATAGAGGCTTCTATTTGATCTAAAGAGAGAATGCAGTCTGTGGTTTCATGGGTATGCCTGAAGACTCTTATTAATAACCTGATGCAGAGTCTTAATCCTCTGAAATTTATTTTCTACCTCTCTCCTTCTTGTCTTGTTTATCACTGTCTGCATCACTCCCAAAATCTGATCAACTCCATAAAATCATAATTTGTAGGCTTAAGCCACATTCTTTTCAGACTCCAGCCTTTCTTGGCTTCATCTCTTTTCCAGTTCTTTGACCTTTAAAACATATATAGCAAAAAAAAAATAAAAAAAGGCGAACAAGTAAATGTTGCAGCTTTAGAGGTTTTCCTTTACCTGAGCTCATCTTACAACTGCAGGGGTGGAGGGCCACTCTGGGTTTGTTTGGAACCTTGCAGAATTAATCCTCCTCCCAGTCTGGCCTTTAGTCTACATGGGAATACAAGTGGTGTCACAATAATAAGTACCAGCTTGCTTTCCTGCAGTAACTGTTGCATTTGCCTTTGCTTCCACCAGCCTCTACCTCAGAATTTCCTGCAGCAGAGCGACCTTGTCCAGCAAGGTCTGGAGGTCACTGCAGATCTGAGCCAAGGAAGTTTCCTTATGACAGTAAGAGAAACCACATGCCCAAGTCCCCCCAGTGAGTTTGTCAATGCAGCAGCACAGCAGTATGCCCATGAAAGATGGTGTGGGTCTCTCACAGCCAGTTATTTGGGCTTCATAGCCAGCCACAGGGCAATTTCCTCCTTAAAACAACTTGTGAGGCGTAAAGGTGCACCTGAACTGTGAGGCCTGGGGCTGTTTTCCAGCTCGGAGGCCCAGATGTGCGCTGCAGTCACATGCTGCTTGTTTGTCAGGATGCGGCCGGGGTGTGTAGCTGTCTGCCCTCTCCTCTCTCTCCTCCCTAGCATGCTTCCAGCTTTCCATTGGAAAGAAAACGGATTGAGGGCAGGAGGGTGGGTGGTGTGGTGGACTCCTGGTTTAGACTGCCTCACAATCTCGTACAGTTCACCTCAGACTAACAACAACACGTTGCAAAGCTTGACCTGGCACAGTAGAATCACTGTGGGATGGGTTGTTGCCAGCTTCTGAGAACGTAAGACATGCAGGCTTGGACCGTGGCAGTGCTTTTAGACCAAATTTCCTTTCCCAGACAACCACCACGAGGTGTCCTCAAGTACTGTTTGTTTTAGAGCTACCATTACCAGCAGGGATGAGCTGAGGTGTAATTGTTTTGGGAGAGGGCTGTTAGGGTCAATACTGACCGATCTGCCTAATTTTAGGACTTCAGTGGGGTCTCTGCTTGTAAATGCTTAATCAATTTCAAAATACAAAACAACCTAAAGTTTCCTTTTCATTTGACCACAGCTTTATTTTTGCCCCTGTTAACCCAGAATCACATCCTTTCAGCTTCAAAACATTTATCTTAGAAATCATGGGCCACAGCTGTGTGAAGTCGGCTGAGGGAAGGTGAATGCCGCAGCGTTTTTCTAAACATCATCTACCTGATGTAAAGAGAAATAGGAGCTCAGGTAGGCTGTTAGATGTGTGCATTGCTGAGTGGTTGGAAGAGTAGTGCTGTGAAAAAAACCTGAAATCAGGAATAGGTTAAAATACAGGTTTAACAACAGCCAGAGGCTATTGGTTGAAGCCTAGATCCAGCAGAAGTCAGTGTCAAAGCTTCCATTGATTTTGCTGGATCAGGATCTCATCGGGGGAGTGCAAACGAGAAGTCAATGGAACTGCAGTTGCAGAACAGCAGTAAAGCAGCTGTGGTCAATGTTCCATACGGAGAAAGATATTACAAACCTACAATATGAGCTTGATGAGAAAGTTAAGAGCGGTTTTGAGGTGTCTACCCATTCTGAAGAGAAGCTGTAAGATAACATCACGGGAGATGATTAGAGCGTGGCCTGGGCTCTGGCCATTGGGAGTTCCTCTCTCCCAAAGAAAACTCACAGCTGTCTCACATTACTGACTAAAGCAGATTCCTAAGGGGAGAGATTCCTCACAAATTACTTGTGAGAGCACAACAGCATGGTTCAAACTCCCAGAGGACTTCTGGTTACAATTATATAACAATACTAAAGTCCATTGAACTGATTGCTTAAGCCAGAAGTAACCTTGGCTGATGATGAGCTCCCTTGTATGCTGTAGAAATCCCACCAGGTAAAAATTCACAGGCTTTGCACTCACCAGAACAGCCCCCTGCTCCCTCAGTAGTAAGAACATCAAGCAGTCATTCCTACCCTATAGGAATTGGTTTAGGAGAAGGCAGCATGCAAGAAATCTCTTTTTGTTTAGTTTAAACAACACCTCCTTGGGTACTCTGAACAACTCATGAATAGTAAGTAATATTATTGTTTCTCTTCCCCTCCACCGTTTTTAAGCAGAAAATTTAATGCTAATAGAACCTGAAGGTAGTAAGGGAAGCTTTTGTTTGTTTGTTTAGTTAGTACTTTTTAAAGTTCCTTTTAAAATCATATTTTATAAGGATTTTTTCTTTTCAAGGTTATGGCTAGAAAAGACCTGGAGTGGATGAAAAAAATCTCTCTCTCTCTCAGGTGCTGTATTCAGAAACAGATGTGAATTGTCTTCTATGGGCAACTTGTTGACGTCTTTTATTGTTGCAGTTGTTGGATCAAAAAAATAGTGGAGGTAGTGAAGACAGCAGGCCTGTGAGTAGCCTAGGAGCAGGCAGGCAGCAAATGAGAATTTCACCGAACTGATTTTGTACAGCAAAAGCTTGGTACACAGTGCCCTCTTTGTTCCACGGAGAAGAGTGCATCCCTCTGAACCTTGTTGCAAGAAATAAGCAAAATTCTAGCTAAGAAGTATGTTGAAGGGATGCCAGCCGTTCAGCTAGGCCTCCTCCTTAATCTTTGTGTGTTTGGAAATGCTGTGCAAGTCAGGGCTCCTCCAGTCCAAAGTGGAGACTGCAGCAAATTAGCTTAGACATTTGTGTCCCTGCAGGGAGACCCATCAGACATGGACACACAAGCCTTTGCCAGCAGAAGAGGGGCTCTGACCCTCTGTAGGAGCACCAGAACTGTGTTTGCTTCACGTGCTTTCTGTTGAAAGGCGCTTGGAGTTTGGAGAATATGAGGGACCCAAATGCAGGGATCCAGTGAGATCCTCACTTGTTACACTCTCTGTGCCTCTACTAGAGTTCAGCCAGGCTTCTCACAAGCTGGAAATGTCTCTCCTCTCCTAATTTTGGCAGCAACATCAGGATGGGTCTTTTCAGAGAGCCCTCCTCATTGAAAGAAACACAACATGCAAACATACCAGGAGCTAAGAGTTTTCACACTCCAGGAGAACGCGAAGTTTCTGAGTTAGAAACAAACCTGCACGGGAAGAATCTGCAAACAGCCCGTTACCCAGTGGTGTGGAAATGCGTGTGGTGGACAGACTGCACTCGGCATCCGGGGATGCGGCAGCTGCTCTGCCTGGCGCACACACAGGTGCTACTGAGGCCTCAGCTGCTCACAGTTCCAGGAACTGGAGGAAAAGGCAGCCAGAAGGAGCAAAGAAAACACAGATTGAATAATCAGGAAAAGAAGATAAACTGTGCTGAGTGGCAGCTGGTCTTTGGAAAACAGGCTGTGTAAATACCCCAAGGGCCTTGTGCATCATCCCTGGGAAGCTAGTCCCCAGAGAGGGACTCAGCTGGATCACCATGCCACTCCACACTGGAGGTATGTTTACTTCTGCACAGTCTTCAGTGTTTCCTGTGAGAACATTCCCCTGCTCATAATCAGTATCTGCTGACCTTTCAACAAGCAGTGTTTCCCTTCTGTGTCTATACACATCTGTCTGTGCCAGAAAAAGCCTCCAAATAAATTATTTACTGCCCATCTTCAGGCCACTAAAGGCAGAGGTGCAGTCCAGTCCCACTTTTTACAGTGTCAAGGGGAGAGAGCAGGGACCAAGTAACAGGACTGTGCATGTTATGTCTTCAATGCATAGGTGACATACGGTGTAGTTTCTCTACCTGCGTAGAATGGAAGCAGTTTGTAGGAATAATTTTCCGCATCACATATACTGACAGTTCTACTGATACTTTTGCAGTGGTAGGGATGGGTGGCTTTTAGAAGAGGAATGCAGCTTGCCAGCAGTGTTTCAGTGCCGGCTGTTAATGTTGCCTCTGGCTGTAATTGTGCAAACCATCCTTCAATGAACATTTGACAAAAGGTATCACCAGTCTGCCCTTCTATTTACCTGTAGATCCATTTTGTGTCTGCTATATCCCTTTCTTTTTCTGTTCATCCTTTGCTGTGTTTCTCTCTTCTCTCTCTGTCTCTCCCATGGTTCTCCAGAAATGTGCCTCGTAATGTTCATTCCCTGCAATTCATTTGTACTGGTGGGCTTGCCAGGCCTGGAGGCACACAGAAGTTTTGGCACTGGCTTTGATGTGATCTCCAGTGATCTTGGCAAAAGAACTGACCCCAGCCTGGAGCTGTGGGTTTCCTTATTAGGGCTCTGCAGAGGCCCCACAGAGCAGGGGTGACCAAAGGAGAGGGACAGCTGAAATTATTTGCTATCAAACGTTTCTTTGTCTAAGCTGAGGTTTGGACCAGAAGAGCAGTGCTGTCGAAGCAGCACATTGGTGCTCTCTGGCCCTGCTTGGCGCTTGGACTGTAGCTATTGTAGCAGTGAGACATTTAGTCTCGCGCCATCCAAATCCTTGGTCTCCCTTCCACCGTCCCTAGGCTGTGGTTTCCATGCTTTTGGTACCTCTCATCACCCAACATCTGGTTCAGCAAAGGAGCTGTCTGTCAGAAGACTTTGGGTGACGGACTCGTTTAGGTAATTAATAAACAAGAAACTCTGCCCAGTGCAGTCCGCACCAACGGCCTGTCAAGCGTACGCCTGTAGTGCTATAGACACGCTGTGCTTGGTGCCTCACTCAGACAACATCCCTGCTCTAAGAAATTGTCAGCTTGATTTAGAGCTAAAAAACGGGAGGAAGGAGAGAGGAGATGTGCTCCGTGGCAGAGATCTGCCCTCTGCCCAAAGCACACGTGTTACTTAGAGTGTTTATTTCATGCAGGGGGAAAGGAGCTGGGGATTAGTTGTTGTCTTCACTCTGCAGGCAAGCAGCAGGTAGTAGGAACAAACCAGGGAGTGGAAAAGTAGTGTAAAGAATTAACTTGCACGTTCAGAAAAGGTGAAAGGAACTAAACGCATGGTGATTCCTGGAATCTACTTCTGAACTTACTGTTCCACTCCTTAGCCCTCTATCTGAGATCCATACTGTGTCAGTTAAGGATCTGCGTCATCCCTTTTTTTATTGGCTGTTCATGGTGCCCACAGACTCCAAATGAGAACAGATAATTATTTGCATTTACTGCAGTACTAGGGAACTTGTGCTGCGTATGAGAATCTAATTGTTCTAGGAATGCAAACAAACAGGAAACACAGAAGCACAGAAAGAAAAGCAAAATTGCTTTCAGTCTAAGAAGATAAAAAAAAAAGAGCTGGAGAGAGAAAGCATTATCACTTCCTTTTCATGTATGGGAACTAGAGCATTAAGAGATCAAATAACTTGTTCAAAGTCATCGAGAGGGTGGGCCAGGAAGTGAACCCAATCCATCACTAACTCTTGCTTGCAATCCCGTCTCTTCTTTAAATAAGGACTCTGCTCCACCTGTGCAGGGAATGTGGTCATATAGCTACCAGGCAATATTCTGAATGGGAGCCTAAAACTCCCAGTGTAGCATGTAGGTTAAATTGTAGTTTTCATAAGGGGTTAAGAGCTAATGCTGCTAATGACTGGCTACTCAATTCCATAGATCCATGAGAAGGTCTCAGATTATACTCACTTGCACCTGTGACTCGCCTAAATCTGGCAATTTACAGGAGCTGCAATCACCTAAATACTAAGGGCAGTGTTTTAAGACAGAAAAGCAGGGGAACTAAAGACTTGGAACAAAAATCTGTTTTGAGCTCCCAGTTTTTTAATGAAGACTGTCTTGAGTATCCTTTTGAAGAAAGCCTGCCTGGAAGTTGCTGAGGATGGAAAAGACAGCTTGTTTTTCCAGAAGCTGAAGTGGTTGCAGCCACTTGTGTTGCAGGTGGGCAGTGGGCATGCAGCTGGTGGCTCCTGTGAGTCCATCAATTTGCCACTGTCATCACAGCTGCTGGAGATCCATTCCTGTATCCTGCCCTCTGTAAACAGCAGATCATAAGCACAAAGCATCGAGCGTCTCTGGTCCAGCATCAGCTCAGGGAGCCAGAGAGCTGCTTGCTGAAAGCTGCTTTCTGTTTGCTTGCAGACGTGTCAATATTTACTGAGTGAGGCTCCACTTTTGCCCAGCTGGAGCATGACAGCTTTGCCACTCTTGCACTCAGTGGCCCTATCTTCCAGCATTAACATCAGGAGGTGATGAGTGACCAGGCTGGCCTGATAAATGGGAAGAGATCTGCAAACAGAGAACAGCAAACACTTCCCGGGGGGCTCAGGACACCTGCTGAGAAAGATGTTCTTTTTTGCAAGGATCAGGTAGCTTCTGATGCTGTATGAGGAGAGACACGGGAAAGGTGCTGTTGGTGGTGTTGGGTGCTGGGGAAGGCACAGCTGTGAGCAGGGGTACACACTGAGCTGTTAGGGTGGTCTTGTGGGGAAGGCACGGTGCCACCTCAGAGCTGTAGCTGTGTCACCGGGCTTTCAACAGAGCCCTGTGAGTGCAACACTGGGGGGGAAATGACAGTCCAAGAGGTGCACCAGCAAGGTTGACCCCTCTCCTGTTTCTGGTGGGGATGGAGAAGGCAGGACTCTGGACACACTGACGGGGAAGGTGCCGTCACAGGCTGGAAGGCACTGAGCTCTGCTGCACAGTCACAGCTGCAGTTCCTCAGTTATCAGATGTGTTGGAGTGAGCCATTATATGCAAATAAAAATCAAGAGGCCGGTTTCTGACGTTTAGTGTTCAAGCTTAATTCTCTGGGATTTCACAGCTATTTGCAGATACTTTAGTGGTAGACACATTACAGCTAATGGTTTGAATTTGGCCGGAGCTTACTGGCATGGTCTGCTCTGCATTAGGTGGACAATAGCTCCCAGTGGTGGGGACTGGCAGAAGGGAGGGATTAATAAACACTAGAAAAGACTTAGAGACACTGAGGGAGAATATTCTGAAAAGGATAAGCTGTTCAGTTTGGGATTCTTCTAGGTTAGTTTTTTTTTCATCCTTCTCCATCAGTACCATAGGGAAGAAATTTAAATTACCGAAAACTCGGCCTTTTCGTACAGTTTAAGTGACAGGATGGCACAATAAGTTCTCCAGATTTGGCTGAGACACCTTCAAAAAATCCCTCAGAGACGTCAGTGTTGGTGGCAACATTTCCCAGAGGATTTAGGAAATGAGAGAAGGTGAACAAGGAGGATATGAGGACAGGAAGTCCAGACATTATGTAGAATCATAGAATCATTTAAGTTGGAAAAGACCTCTAAGGTCACTGAGACCAGCTGTTAACCCAGCACAGCCAAGTTCAGCACTGAATGGAAACAGCTGAGTGCAGAATTAGGGAGGCAGCAATAGATCCCACATTGAAAGAAAAGCTATAGACAATGAAAGGAAGATGGGAAAAAATGATACAAAAATGGGGAACAATGTAGTTTATGCACTAAGTGGGAAATAAGAGTTTTGGCAGCTGAACTGTGTATGCAGCCAGGCAGTGTCAGTAGCCTTTTCTGGCTTTTCTAATGCCAAGCTTTGCATCGTGGCTGGTTTAACGTGGTGTGGGACTAGTGACCCAGAGGTTCAGATTTCCTTTCCCATTATGGATTTGACAGTTCACCTCAGTGGGGCCCAGCATCCCACAGTGATCATGGGGGTTCATTTAAATGATTTTTTCCAAAAAGGGTATGAAACAAGCTGCCACACCAGAAAAGGGTACCAGCAGGGCCACACTCTGTACTGTCATCTGAGGAGCAGCGCAAGGCTGCAAGGATCCCAGCCCTGCTACCTTGATCTAGCAGAGCCTGGGGCAGGCAGCAGCTGCACTGGGCTGCCTCCCAGGAGCAGGGTGGACAAGATCAGCCAACATCTGTTCCCCTTTAATCCCTTGTTCCTTTATGTTTCGGTGCAGTGCTTTTGTGCATAATAAGCTGCATGCTCTGGCACATCCCCAGCCACTGTCCTGGATGGTGGTTCCTCAGGCAGGCGGTGCTGCCGGAACTCCGAGGCTGGGATATGTTAGGAGGTGGTGCAGGCTACAGACTCCAGCGTGTTTCTGATGGCCCTGCTGGACTTGGCAGGATTCCCAGGGCTCACCAGACCCCATCGGGAAGAGGCTGAACCATGAAAGGTGGTTCCCCTTCATGTCACTGCTTCCAGTTGTTTTGATTACAAGGGGTGCAAGTCAGGACAGTGTCCAGGGCTTCCTTTCATCCACACCCTGTGGATGCACCTGCAAGGTCCACTCGCCTGGAGCCACCGATGCTTTTCACCTCTTGCAGATGCCACTGAAAACCCTCAGTTGCTTTAGGAAAAATGGAAAGGGGAATAACGTACTAACCGTTCCACAAAGGCCTTGTGCTTTCTCAGCTTCCGCCATTGCTTCAGGAAGTTTACTGGGACCCTGCTGAGGGAGGTAAAGATGGTTTCTTGATGAGAAAAGTGGTCACAGATACTCTGTGGCATATTTCTCCATTTAACCCCCTGCTGAAGGAACTCGCAAAGCAGCATCCAAAGGCGGCTCCTTGTGAAACAAAGGGTTTAGACAGATTTTAGGAGAGGAGGCACTTTTCTCTCCAAGCAATGTATGAAATTCCAGATAACTTCCTTCTGCCTTGGCATTTGATGGTGTGCCTGCAACTCCTCCAGGCTGGGAAGCATAGAAGGGTAGTATTAATTGCCTTCCAACTCTGAGCTTTTTGAAATATGAGGGCTGGGATCTTTACAAATGTTTGTCATCCAGGAAATCACCAGCAAGAGGAACATATACAGCACTGAACTTAGCTGAACTAGTGAGGCACCAGCTTCTGCATGACAGCAGACTGCAGTCAGGAGCAGTAGTGATGGCAGTATTGCACATGGAAGAGCAGTTCAGATGGAAAAGGGATGTCAGGAATACACAATGGGACAGATATTGGAGGGTAGTGAACCGAGAGCAGCTCCAAAGGATTGTGAAATGACCCTTCTCCATGTCCAGCTCTAAGACAAAGCTGGCTGGATCTATATTCCCAAAACTCAGAGCAAGGGAGGATGAGTAAAGCATGAGGCCCTAAGCAGAGGGGGCTGCTGGCTTCCAAATTTTCCAAACCAACATCATTCAGGCCAGCATGTCTCTGCTTGGGTGGATGTGTTCTCCTATTCAAGTCAGAAGGGGAAAGGGAGCAAGAAAAGACCTGGAAAGCTGAGCTGCTTGCCCTGCTGTGCTGGTTTTGGCTGGGATAGAGTTAATTTTCTTCATAGTAACTGGTATGGGGCTATGTTTTGGATTTGTGCTGGAAACGGTGTTGATAACACTGCGATGTTCTCCTCATTGCTGAGGGCTTGCACAGCATCGAGGTCGTTCCTGCTCCTCACTGCCCCCACCAGCAAGGGGGCTGGGGGTGCACAAGGAGTTGGAAGGGGACACAGCCAGGACAGCTGACCCCAACTGACCAGAGGGATATTCCACACCACACAGCATCGTGCTCAGTATATAAATCTGGGAGAAGAAGGAGGAAGTGGAGATTTGGAGTTGCTGTGCTTTACCTTCCCAAGGGCCCATTATGCCCAATGGAGCCCTGCTTTCCTGGGGATGGCTGAGCACCTGCCTGCCCATGGGAAGCAGTGAATGAATTCCTTGTTTTGCTTTGCTTGTGGGTGTGGCTTTTGCTTTCCCTATTAAATTGTCTTTATCTCCACCCACAAGATTTCTCACTCATATGAAGTTGAACCACGAAACCCGCTCACACGTCCAAGAGGCAGGAACCAGTGGTGGCTGTGACCTGTTGGTGAGGCACCAGTGGATATTTGGGCACCTTTTCTTGTCCCCATCTCTCTGGTGGGGGAGGATGCTGGACTTCCTCACACCTCCCTCGGGATCTGCGCAGCAGGGCGGGTTGTGATGGCTGGGGAGCACACACAGCTGTGGAAGCTGTTGCTGTTCCACGGGTGGCTGTTCAAGGGCTCAACCCTTTGGGGTTTTTCTTCACGCTCGTGACAGCTTCACTTTCCAGAAGCCAGTGAAAACAGGATATGATGACATCAAGTGAACCTCTCTGATTGCTTCTCCCAGGAAAACAGCCTATGGGCAAGGACCCTACAAAGCCAGGAAGGAACTGCCAGGAAAAACAAAACAGTCTCTTAGCTGTGACTTCCCCTCCAGCTAGGGAAACCTCTGCCATGTCTTCAGTAACAGAACAGCTTGTATCTCCCTCTTCATGTCACTGCACAGATCAGGTGCTTGGATGCCAGACACCCTTTGTATGTTGCTTTGCAAGAGTGGAACGTAAGGGTAGGAGAAACAAACACAGAGCAATGAGCACTTCAGTACTGCTTGTTCCTTTCCACTTCTCATCCTTCACGGAGAGATAGCCAGTTTGGGAACCTGCAGAGGATGTTGATAAAGAACAGATGGGGCTTTAATTTACCAGAAGGGCCATGGGTTAGTGCTCTCTATTGGAAAATCACTTTGCTTTTTTTTCCTAGCAATTTCTTCTAACTTTGCAGGTTAGGGACATGTCATGGGCTTACTTGCTCTGGGTCTTGACTCCTGTGCCATGGAGGCATGAAAGCCTTTTGGGCACGGAGCTGCCCACACCAACTATCCAAAAGACATAAAGAGAAATTCGTTCTCTTTCCTGGGAATCAGTGGTTCTCAGAACAAATGAACCCTCACTTGGTTTGCTTTTGCTTAAACGGAGATACAGGCTTGAATCAGTATTAGAGTCAAAACAAAAGCTGTTTGTTCTTTGATTATTAATCTTTAACAGAAACCTGAAAACAGTGGACTGTGGGGATAATGCTGTACTGGAGGCGGTGCATTAGTGCCTCCTGGATCTGAGATACAGGCTGATGTATTTGAGTGTTGACTTCTCAATCTCAGGGAAAAAAATATTGCTGCAGACTGTAGGAAAGATGTCTGGTTAGCCATGTTTGCAAATAATCTCTCTGAGAAGAGACAACAGATTTTCCCTCTTTTTTTCTTTTTCTTAAGACTTGTCATCATTGATACAGTTCAGGCCCATAATGGTACTGTTAGAAGAATTAGGATTTCCTCTCTTAAATATGGGATCTAAGAATATGGGATCTAAGAAGGGAAGGAGGGATTGCTGTCTTTTATTGCTTTCTGTTTGGAGTCAGTTTAGTTACTTAAGCTTGCTTTGCTTCCCAAATTTTCAGGCTCTGTCACACACAGGGCATGCCTGCCCCAGCATCAGTGTTTAATTGCAGCATAGGGACTGTATATAAACTTTAACAGGGATGAAGTAACAGCAAGACAGACATCCAGGGAGTCCAGTCAAGTCCGGTCAGGGGCTTGAGCAAGCTTGTTAGACCACACTGCTGCAGCTTGACGGCTGTTGACATCCTGACTACAAGGAGTTAGATGAGTCTGCCAGTGCACCATTCCCTTCTCCAACTGCATTTTAAAAAGGAACGTCTTGTGAACCCCTCCGCAAAGTCCAGGTGTAATGCGCCATTCTGCACATTGGACAGGTTTTCCAGGGCACACCAGTGGCCCCAGGTCACCCTGAAGCTTTTAAATCTCTACACTTTTTAAGATAATGAATCCCAAATCCATGAAGGGGACTCAGCTCTCTGATTTTCATGCTGGCATATTCCAAGGTCTGGTGTGATCCCATCAGTAGCTAAAGGAGGCTGATGGATGGACAAAAAGGGAAGAAAAGGAAGAGCATGATATGGGGATTTTGAATTTGGGTGCCAGGTGGATGACTGACAGCTGGCAGAGGGAAAAGTTGGAAAGAGATGTCTCTCAGCTATACCAGTGTCCCTCAGACCTCACCAGCGGGGAATATATTGAGAGGTGAATGGAGGAGGAGAACTGAGTTGGCGAATGTTAATAACTCCAAGACCTGCACAAAAACACCCACTCAGTGCCACAAGGGAGCTGGATATGGCAGGCATGCAGACTGGGCTCAGACACGCAGACAGGAGATGCCACCCCTGTACTGTCCTGGTTTGTAGCACTTCCTTTATTGAGCACCTCTAACCTGGGCAGATGGGCAGCTCCTGCCAAACGACAGGCCATGCCTCTGTCTTAGCTCCATCTGCTTGTGTTGTGCTGACAGGGGCCCTCAAAGCCCCCCAGGAACAGTGTAAGCTCTTCCCTTCCTGAGCAGAGGATGGACACCAACCTGTCCTTGAGTGCCCCAGCTGTAGCTCTGCAGCTTTGCTTTGCCTTCAGCACCCGCACAGTGTGATCCTGCCAACTGTGTCAATTCCCAGCTTGCTAAGTCTGCTCTTTGAAGAGGCTCAGGCAGCACCAGGGTCTGCAGTGCCACAGCTCTGCGAGCTTGCCCTGTCCTATCCTCCTCGGGCCCTTACTGGAAGACTCCTTGCTCCTCTCTCCTACCCTGACAGGGAGTTGGGGAGGGCTGCCTGCCCCTGAGGAGGGGAACCAGGCTGGACCACTTCCATCGTGGCCATCCTCTGGGCTGTAAGACGTGGGCAGTTGTGTCCATACTGCCTGATGTCCAGCTCTCAGTCCCTTTGGGCCACTGCAGCACAGCCCTCCCAGCCCACAGCTCACTGCTGGTTCATCAGCACAGTAAACATCTCATCGCCCACTGCCGTGAGGCTCTGCCAAAGTTCTGCTGCAGCAGACAAATCCATGCAGTGAGGAAGCCAAACCTGGACTGTGGGGCAGGAAGAACTTCTGTGTCCCCTCTCCCCACCTGTCTGCACATGTTGGCGACACATGCACATCAATGTTATAAATTCAGTGCTCACTCCCACACGTCGTCTTCCAGGCACCAGCTCAGTGTTTGCACAGAGCAAGATGTCTCAGCTTCCCTCCCCACCAGAAGAATAATTCTCCAGAATCAGAGCAAATGGTGATGTGTCCCATGGGCTGCCCCCAACCAAGGGCTCAAACACCTGCTTCCTTGGAAAGGCATGGGAAGCAGAAAATAGCCCTGGTATGAAATCAGTGTTGCTCTAGAACCAGCCCCCCCCCAAACATGTCATAGGCTGGCTTTACCCAGTAGTCACCTCGTGACTGTCAAGTATGCTATGAGCTGCTCTTCTTGACCAAGAATTTCTATTCCTGGCCCACATTAGGCTTGCCCTAACAGAGCCTTGATCTTTCATTAGAGGAGCAGAATATGAATACCTCCCATTCTCAGCCCAGTATCTCACATGAAGGAAAAGCACAACAGGAAAACTACACACGTTTTCCTTGTTTCATTTCCACCAATTGCTCATAGTTCTCTCCTCCTTTATTAAGCTGAATAATTGCTCATCACTCTCAAACACTTGGAGGCCAGGTTTCTGCTCATAATCAAACATCTCTTAAACAAACTAGATTTTGCTTTTGTAATGTTTTTCTCTGTAGTATCTCCAGCCTTCTAATCATTTTTGTTGCTGTTCTTTGATCTGCTTCCCATTTGTCATGATTTTTCTGGTAAATGGGATTCCTCGAAACGAGTGCAATATTCCATCGAGTGCGATATTGCAGACACGGGAGCCCCGCGTGTCCCATTGCGTGTGTGATGTTGCCCTCAGGTGGTTACTCCGGAGAGAAAATGCAGCCTTAAAAAAAGCCTTTGATATTTCAGGCCAGGTTTGTAACGGCATGGGATCTGCGGAAAGGGTAACTCTGTGCTCTCAAGTGATGCCTTTCCAACAGAAACCAGGAATACACTGGCTTTTTCTGGCTGTTGATACTCAGATCCAGTTCTCTGCATCTTAAGTGTATTTCCTAATGTGGATATTGCTGTGCTTAAAGAGCAGCAGGAAGAAGCTCAGCTTTGGTGAGCTACACAAGGCTGAAAGAGAATCCTAAGACAAGAGGCACAAGACCTGAAAGACTTTCACCATGATCAGCTTTATTAATACTAATTTTATCACTACAGCTACTTGTCTTGGTCACGTTTTTCAGCACTTCTTTTTGTCTCAAAACTCTATGCATCATAAAATCCGATTCCCTTTATTACACCAGATGTTGTGTAATTCCTAGATTATAATTCACATAAAGTCATGGAAGGTGCCAGAAGGTGACAAGAGACTTTGCTAAAGCTCTCATTAGAAATTCATCATGCTACCTCTCCCCTGACGCAGCTCTTCACAAAGCTAAACCATAGTGCTCACTCATTCCCTTCTCCCATCACAGCCTCCACTGTCTCATCGATTATGGTGCCATTTTTTTCTCAGCCTTTTCTATTCCTCTCTGCCCCTTTGTTATGGAAGTGATCATATTTATCACTGATTTCAAGGTAGAGATACACAGCTGATTTGTTCAGAGATTATTATGGTAGTATATACATTCCTGACCTATTTAATAGATGACAATTTATTCTGGTTTTCTTTTGCTCTGCACTGAGCTTCCTCTCTCCACACTGCAGTGTTCTCCACAGAGGTGCCCAGAGCTTTTCCTGCAGATCAGCTCTAACCCTGAATTTTTTCATTTAAATATTAGGCAACTGAAATACCTTTTCCCAGCTTCCCTTAACTTGTACTGGCACACAGAGAGTTCCATCTGCCATCACTTTGTCCCACTTATCCAATTTTTGGATCATTCCCACTGAATACAAATGCCAAAACTCTCACTTGGTTTAAAAGGAGTGGCATTTACTAGAGCCTATGGAAGGTTTTACCAATCATTCTTATCTGACATAGATTCGGCCACCTCACTGAACACTTCATCCTTTGGATATGGCACAAAAGTAAGCTCTAATTTCGCTACTGGCACTGAAGAGTTTGCCATTGGAACCAAAGGAACTGGATCAGTCTTGGCTACTGTGTCTCAGCCCTGATCATGGGAGTTGCCTCGCACGTCCCACCAATCCCACAGTGCTAAGAAATAGATGCTTTCTTCTATATTTTCTTTCACAACCTCACTTGAGTTCTTTGCTTCCCACAGAACCAATGCTTGTACAATCACTTGGTGTGTCTATAGGTGTGTCCTCCTAGTAATGTCTTGATCTGTTTGCCAATTTCAACAACTTCAGCAAGCAGAGATTTAAAAAATAGTTCTGAAAGGTGTTTCTACATGTTTCATGGAAACTGATTGTTTTGGGAGGTGCAGGGGGAATTTTATAAACACGACTAGCGAGAACAAAGTCTTAGAACAGCTCAGTTAGAAAGTTTTTGTGTTTGTACTTGCAAAATACAAAGTCTTTGTGTTTGCAAATAGTAGCTGCATTTTGCAAATACATGTAGAAAATGAGGCTTCATTAGTTCCGCTGCTTGTGGAACTGATTATTAATCTTTGGCAAGGATTCATCCTGCAAGCTGTTGTTGCCACGTTTTCTTAAGAGCCACTTGCAAAGGGCTTTGTCCTTGTACCTTTTGGGAAGGGCCAGTCAGTTATGTATGCTGGGATTTGGCTTAGCTAAGTCTTTGCAAGAATGCTGAAAAGATGAAGGGAAAAAAATATACTTACAGACTTGTTGATAGAGTCTTGTTTACTGCATTCAGACAGATATGTTAAAAAACAATCCCTGCCTATTTTCCCAGCTGTATTTGTGGGTCCTCGTGTAGGGCTCAGGGTCCATAGTGCTCTTTTCTTTAGGTGAGATGTCTGCAGTGCTGTTATTACATTATACTCAAACATGCCTGGTTTTCCAGACTAGCTGTTTCTAATGAAAAAGGAAAATCATATCCTTATGTTATAAGTTAAGCTGATTCAGTCTTCATTTTCTTAATGCCTCTGGACCTGAAGAGTTTCTTCATGTTGTTGTTGTTGTTATACAATGTAGGCATAACAACTAATAATGGACAGCAGAGCTACCACAGAGAGAATAAATAATTACTCAGAAAGGAAGCCACAGAAGTGTTTCCAGATAGCTAGTGCAGTTCCCAAAAGGGGAGGAAATAATGCACAGAATCGGATCAGAAAAGTCTCCAAAATTTCCATTGAACTGAACAGATCATGAGACCAACTTCTCCAAGCACACATCTCCTCTCGTGCATTTCCTCAGGCCTGCAAAGGGGAGCTCCAGCAGCCCCTTGGCTGCCTCCTGAAGCAACTGTGGGAGCCCTGCAGGTGCCTAATGCTCAGCTGATACCTCTGCAAAACCGTGCTTAAATCTGGGCTTCTCCTTTCCCCTCTGAAGCCCTTCTTTGTAAAGGCTGCTTTTGGGGAGCTGCCTATGCAGAGCTCTGGCAGAGCAACAGGACAGAGAACCTGCCTCTCTCCTGCAATGCACCTATCCCTCACATCCTTCAAATCCCACTGATGCTCCCCAAAAGCAACGCCAGGAGTTTGCCAAGATAAGGATGGAGAAAAGGAACTTGAGATCTGGCCTGTGGTAATAGTTACTATTAAAGAATCCTCAGCAGCAGTAATTCCTGTTGAGAAGGATGGGAACCATTCTCGGCCACTTCTTTTTGCCTCAGCCAAATATGATAATTGCCTTTTTAGATTTTATTTTGTAAATTATACAAATTATTGAGTATAGACCCCCTACTCGTACTGATTTATCAGCAACCCTTTGTTGAAGACAGGGCCTTTTTTTCTGCCGCCAATACTTCTGTCACTACAATAATGAAAAATCACCCAGGACATTCTTTTCCGTAAGACATTTATATCTATATTGTCGCACAGATCTTAGAACTAGCCCTTCCCTCAAGTGCATTTGACCAGTTGCATTGTGTGTTTTTAAGGGTTTTTGCTTTCTCTGGAAGATTTTACATGGCTTGGAGCAGTGGTTGCGGGAGATACACAGTGCACTCCTAAGAGTGTAAGACAATAAAAATGGCAAAACTGACCAGGGTTTAAAGTTGTTTCTCCACGGATTGTATGGAGTTTCCTTCTATAAGAGAAATTCCTTGTGTCCAGGCTGCTGTGCTCCCACCTTAGCTGGTGCACAAGCCCGCAAACCTCCAACACACTTAACCAAAATGCCAACAACGTGTCCAAGCCCGAGGGGGCTCTGCCTCACGTTACGCTCCAGGATTAGCGCTCTTTTTGTGCAGCGTGGCAGGACCTGCATCCCAGGGCACAGAAAGGACCTGTGCACCCGGCTTCCAGGGCATGGCCGGCTGCACACGCAGGGACCATCACGTTTGGCACACCCGGGCTCCGAGCCCGAGCTCCCAGTGCCTGCTGCCTGCCTCCCATCACCGATATCCCTGAGATTATCCCTGGGGTATCACTGACCTAAATACAGTGGTTTGGACTTGAAGGTTGCCTTTGTTTTTAATGATGCCACGTCTCTAAATCCAGCACACGTAACAAACCGCCTGTTTCCAAACAGCTGTTGTGTAATTCAGCTCCCCACCCCCAGAGATGTTGCCTGCCATTCATTTAATGGGCTCGGTTTCACTGGGAAGTGCCTGGGGGAACCTCTTAGCTCCCTAATTAGCAACAGAAGGGGCCAGTCCTGGAGGTAGCAGTGAAACATTTGTGAGGTCTCGTGACAATAAGGGAGGCAGAGAAGGGGCCGTTTCCAGCTGGGAAAACATTAACTTTTATTCAACTTGCAGTGCAGAACAGAGGACTGAAGAGAAACTGTTGGAGGGAAGGTACTTGTAGAAATTATGAGGCTTTCTGGGCAAGAAAAGAGCATTTGTGAAGGGGGAGGAGGGAATGAGAGAGATTATCCAAGTTGTCCATTGCTCCTGCAGCTTGAGTTTTGTATATAACACCGTGGAACAGCACAGAGGCCTCGTGGGCTGGCTGCCGGTGGAGACAGGAGTGAGGCATTGCTGCGATCTGCTCTTAGATGTTTGAGCTGGCTCTTGTTAATAAGATTCAGGAATTAACAGCTTGGAAGTGCTTAGGAGCTCAGTGTTTCCTCTGAGGATGTGATCGCTGAGGCTGAGGACAGAGCCTGCCATTCAGCACTGGAGTAGACTTTGGTGCAAAACAAGTCTCCCGCCAATCAGCTGAATGTCCTGTGACCTTACGAGGAAGGGGAAAACTTTTCTCATCCATTGACGGTGTGGTGATGTGCTTGGGGCTGTTCCTTAATCCCCAGGGACACAGCTCCATGTGGTCTCTGATTTTTCCCATGCAGTTCCATTTCTGGGCAGGGCTTTTTTCATACAATACCAATTGAGAAGAGTTCTGGGAGCATGGACAGTCACAGACCTTGGGGACCATTCCCCTTCAGAAGTTATGCAGGGAAATACATCATTCAGTTTCTCTGGACTGTGGGAGCAAATATCCAGCAAAGGAAGCAAAGGAAGACCTTGTCAGCCTTAAGGACCTTCCTTAAAAGCAAAGAAAGAAGGTGAAGTTCAAAGACAAAGTGAAATTGTGAGGCAAGCAGGGTTGCAGAAGCCTGGAGGAGCAGAGGGGAGATCTTAAACTTCCCTGCAACATCACTGCCAGCAGCTCACTGGTAGTGGCCACTCACCAGGTGATCTCGTCCCTGCTATTCACAAAGATCCCTTGTTACTGAGCACCATCTGCTCTCTGGTTATATTCTTAAGACAGTGAACCTGATTTTGTGCATAAAAAAGGGAAAATTATGCTGCAAAGCCTTCATGCTGTAAGATGAAGAGCAGCACATTACAGCCAGGGCCATAACACCCAGTGAGGGCATTGCAATGACTCTAAAGGTCAGAATAATAATTTCTGAGTTGCAACAGCATCTCAGGTTATAAAAGAGCTGTGCTAGAAGCTTTTGTGGTCCACTCTTACCCGTGTCTGTGAGCTCATTTCATAACCAGAAATCAGGTCTCGGGTTTTGGTATTAATAGTATTTATGGGGCTTGGATACAGATTATATGCAATTGGAAATAAGAAAGAAGAAAAGTTAAAAAAAAAAAAAAAAAGGTGCCTGAATAGAAAAAAAAAGTGGAATTATGCAGACTGCGAGCTCCTCTCTCCCACTAGTGGGCACCCAGCATTTTGCAGAACTCCTGCTTGGCCTTTGAGCAGCAGCAGTGAATGGGCCTGGGAGAGCTGGCAGGTTATGTTGTGTTTGGCTCCTCCTGCTCCTATCCAGCTGCTAAACCAGCTGAAAAAATACTTTATGCAGTTCCATGTGTGCATTTTTTGTCATTGCTGCAGGGGTGATCCTGCAGATCAGTGACAAGAGCAAGACAAAAGCACAGGAAACAAGCTCTCTGTTAGTATGTGATTTGTGCAATGGAAACATATTAAATCCCCTTATAAAATTATGCCAGTTGGAAAAAGACTACAGGATGGCAACAACTGGAAGTTTAGATGGAGATGCAATAATGAGATACAGTATATCAAATATTAATCTCTATCCTGTTTATTTTGGTGGTGGTGGTGGTGGTGTTGTTTTTGTTGGGGTCTTTCTTCCCATGCCAGAGGAGCAGCTACACCAGCAAAATCACAGCACTGGGACAGAGGCAGAAAACTTTCCAATAGTGCTCCAAGGAGGATTTTTAAAAACACATTTGCTGAGACATATTTCACTAAGGGATCCTGCTTCGGTGTAGGGAGATGCTCTGAGATGTTTGTGCAGATCCTTTCCTGTGGGATTCCCCTTTCCATTTATGCCACATGCGTCAAAATCCAGTGGAAGGCAGCCTTGCTGACTCCAGCAAGTAGTTCTTGCCTGAATTTGTGCATTTTGGCCACTAGAGGTTGTAAGCGAGAGGGGAAAAATACTGTTTTCCACCAGACAATCTGCTGCAGCATCCCAGAGTGGGATTTTCTCTGGGACCCCTTGATCTTTGTCCACCAGAGCTCACACAAAACTCCTGCACATTCTTTGCATGTACGTCGACTGGACCCTGACATCTCAGCTATTTCAGATTTATCAGTGGCAGTTTGTTGCCTTTTAGCCCCAGAGCATGAATGGCTTTAGTGTGATCCCTTATACCTGAAGTAAAGGTTTTTCTGATTCCCAAAATCTTTTAGAGAAAGAGCAGCAACCTGTATCTTTACAGCATTAACTACCTCTGTTGGCTCTTTTCACACATTCCTTGTATAAATAATTTCACTCTCAGATGTTTAAGCCAGACCTTCTTCCCCCAGCCTTTATGCTTTCTCCTAGTGCTGACTAAGAATTAGGATTTTGCTGTGGTCTCCTGGAAACATCACAGGCCTGTTGTATCTAAACTTGGCACCTTACAGGGTCCTCAGCTACCTTCCACATGGGCTGTAATTCTTTCCTCTAGTTGCTATTAATTCTCTAGTCTTCTAACTATAGTACTTCTGCAGTCAGGGATACCATCTTCCAAGAAGCCTCAAGAGAGATGAATTCTGTATGGGAAATACAATGTTAAAGCTAAGTAATCCAAAGAATAGACATGATCAAATATAGCTATGGTGTGGCAATAAGTTGAACTTCAACCAGATGAAGGATTTGCAAGCTTTTCATACTGATGGCTCTTTTTGATGGCACAATGGCTGCATGGGAACTCACAGCAGTCCGAGACTAGACCATCACACAGCTCACTGGTGACGGGACTCCAAGCATTGCTCACAGATAGGAATCATGTCCTCTGCGGTAAAATGTAGCTATTCCTGGAGGGAAGTACAGCAAAGACAGTGCAACAATTGCATTTCCCTGGCTACAGTTTATCTCAGAATTCTGGGGACAGGATAATCAGTATTTTAAACCTTCAAAAAGTACTTCACGATCTTAAACTAGTTCATTTTTCCAATCATTTTTATGTCAGTATTTTCAGCTTTATCATCATGTGATTGAAAATGAATGATGTCTTCAGTCCTAACTCTTTGTCGTGCACAACAACCAGCAGACCGAGCTTATTCACCAGCACTGGAAGAACCGAAGAGTCTCAATTCCAGCATTTTGTGGATGGTAAATAGCAGCAAGTCACACTGATGATAAATGTATTGCACTGTTCCTTATAGTTCACGTCTTAATGTACGGCAGTGGCCTTGGTTGTGTAATTTTGTCAGTCCTTGAGTGTAAGAGACAAACACCTGTGTCATGGACCTCAAGGTCCCCAATACCACTGCAAAAAAGAATGACTGTATTCACATACCTTAATATGTCCTTATTTACACACTCAAAAAAACCCCCAAAACCCTGTAAGAAACCCTTTTTTCTTCTTTCACCTTGAAACTCACTGACTGCAAAGCAGAACCTCAGGCTTAGGAAACAAGCAGCACAGATTCCCCTATTACTTAGAGTTTGTGGATGGAAATCTTTTCCATCTGAAGCAGTCTCACAATTTAGTTTTTATGACTGGGGCTCACTGTTGCCTTATCTTCTCCACAGATGGAGTCAGCAAAGTGTCTTAAGAGAACCCACCAAAATTACTGAAATTCAAATTTCAAGTTTCCTTGTTTTGGATACAAATGTGTCATGCACGTGCAATGAGTCCTTCTAGCCTGGTCCCTGCCTCTGCTGTTCTGCTTGCAGCCTGGAGAGGGGAGGGAAGGTTTTGGTATCAACCCTCTCTCTGTCTTTTTCACATTGATTTGGGAACTTGCTAATCAGTTAGGAAATACTTCAGTGACACAGCATGTCACAGACACTGAAGATGAAAAATGTACCCAAATAACCCCAGTGAAAGAGCTTGCACAGGAAGAGCCAGCTCTATCTCAAAACAATAAACCTAGCCTCTTCTTTTTTTTTTTTTTTAAAAAATTCAGTTTAATTTCTGTGGCTCTGGGTTTCTGAGACCTTCTGTTTTTTAAGATACTAGGAAAATTTCTGGGTCAGAAGACCAGTCCTAGATTTATCATATCGCAATGCTGGATGTAGTTAAAATTCCTAAAACTAGAAGAGAAAAAAGAAAACAACCCCACTCATCAGATAAAGCAAAAGAAAAAGTTGGATTTACAGTCTGCTTCTACAGAAGGCCTCGCTCCTCCTATATGTACAATTAATTATTCAAATAACTTGCTGACAATTGATATAATTATTTCTAATTATTCTTGATTAGAGTCCTCCAATTATGTGATTACATCTTGATGTATGCATCATAAATGCAGAAGGTACAGCCTAGATGAGGAGGAAATATAATTTTATTTTCCAGTTTATTTATTTTTACTAGATAAAAGGACTCAGAAAGTTTAATTTTCATGATCCTAAACAGAGGCTCACTGAACTCATCTTTATCACACTTCTTTTTGCAAGTTAAGTAGTAGAACCTCTTCTGTTACGGAAGCAAAATTCACTGTGTTTTTTAGTATTTAGGAAGGCTAAAAACCACAGTAGAGTTGTGTGACTGACATGCAAGTAATGTGAGTGTGTATGTTTTCTTTCTACAAAATCAAGTCTGTAGTGCTAAGATAAGTGGGCTGTTCCTAGGAGAATATAACCATTGGAAAAGCAGTGGTTAATTCAAAGTTAATGTGTTCATTTCTCTCAGGATACAGATTTAAAATTCATGTTTCCCTTTACTGTAAATTCAGCTATGTTCTTATGATTGTTTAGCATTTTACAATTACCCTGGTGCTTAGAAGGTTTTAATGTGTATCAGATGAGCATCTGAACTTGCTGCATTAATTCAGCTGGGCGTGCAGCCGTGAGAGTCTGGAGGAGACTGCTGGCTCGGAACTCCTGGGGTGCGTGTGTGTGATGGACAGGGGCACGTTGGGCCTTGCTCTGGTGGCTGCCAGTCCCTGGCACCCCGGAGGCAATGCTCCACACCTCCCTCTGGAGCTCAAATCTGGCCCCAGAGCTGCCGGATGACAGCAAGTCCCACCTGGGGGAACCGCCCAGGAAAGCCAAAGGGCACTTAAACCGAGACATGAGGCAAGCCTGCCTTGGCCCTTACTCCTCTTGGAACTTCTGTGAGCTGAACACTGCTGGAACTAGGAGTGGTAGCTATACTTGTTCTTTTCTATATATTTTCTATCTTTTTTTCTTCTAATTCTTTCTTCTTGGAGTTTTCAGTAATTTAAAATCAGACAGGCTTGTAGTTCGCTAAGTCGAATGGACTAAATTAATACTTTGTGAAATATTTTATGTTGATTGAATGCTGCTCTAAACCTTTTGCCGAAGTTCTCTGATTTTCTAAAGCTGCCAGTAAAGTTTTTTGCTGTTTTGACCTCTTGAGAAGATCTTGTCAGTATTTCTCCCATGCATTTAACTCAGACTACATAAAAGAACATAAGCCCTTTTAAGAGTCTCGTTGAGCAAGTTTTTGGGGCTTTACAGCAACCTAGCAGGGTACTAAGCAAAGCAGATGCTGAGGAAGCTCTATCTAGTGAGCCAGAATTAACCTGATCTCATTGCTTCTATGCATCTTCCACAGTTGAGCAGACTGATTACATTAAAATATCTTCCTTTTTAAATGATTCTGCTTATTCCAGCCCTTTGCCAATGCCTCCTCCTCATTGATTTTTACAGTCACTAGGGAGCTAGATCCTTCATGGAGACTGGCTCTGTAATAAAGATGAGGGAATTACATCTCACAGTGGCAGACCCTTGCATCTGTGTATCACCCTGAACTACTGCTGGTGTTATCTCTAGGTTTTCATAATTGTAAGTCCAGCTTCTGGTGCTTGGGCACAACAGTTCAGCATGACTCAGTGGCAGGCAAGAGCATGGACTGAGCTAAGGATTGCTGTTGGAACCTCTGTAGCTTGAATCACAGCAGTGCTTTGCTCCATCTGCATGATGTGGTTTCTAATCTTAGGAACAAAGCCAGCCATGCAGAAGTCCTGAAGGCAAGAGCTGGATCAGCAGGGAATTGGTAAAATGGAGGGAAGGGCAGATGAGGATGAACTGAGTACCAGTGCTAGCAGTTGCAGCAGTTCTGAGAGGCTGCTGTACCTGCACCCTCAGCTCTCGTTATTTAACAGGTCTGGAAAACCCCACTGCTTCAGTTTGACATTCTGGATTATTTCTCACTGAACTACAGACAGCTGCATTCACATGCCTATGCTTAAACCTTTTATGTCTCAATGGCATCTGAATTCAGAGGTATTTTGGACTGAGTTTACTCTTGCTTAGTCTCTGGCTCTCAGAAAAGACACTACAGAATATCTAGAGAGACAACAGTTATTTATCAGCCTATTGTATACAGTGCCAGGGCTGACATCAAGATTATTCTGGCCTCAAAGAGTGCAAGGAGGTGAGGGATTTTGAAACAGAGCTGAAAGAATGAAGGTGGAAGTCACATACAGCTTTCCTATCTCTTTCTGGCTTTGTTCCTCTGTATTTATACCCAGCTGAAATGTTGCAACTTGATGCTAGGCTTGGCGAAACAAAGGGAGCAAGAAGAAGCTGGGGATGTGCCCAAGCAAAGAGATTTCCCCTCTGAACCTGTCGAGCGGAGGGGAAGGCAGCTGGCACCAGGGTAATGATGTTTCCTTGTAAGATAATGCCGTCTTCTGGGCCTCGCTCAAGCAGAGGAGGCACTGCAAATGAACTCGGGGTACAAGTCCGACGGAGCTGGAAGTTCTGCCTCACAGCCATGTCAGAGCAGACTGAATGAGATTACATTTGCAGTTAGCTCCCATGTATGGTTTAATAGAAGCAGGTTCTAGAGATTTTTCATTCCTTACTGCCTCACACGTTGCCATGGAGTATGACAGTGTGTGTGCATCCTGTGCTACTCTCAGGCTGGCTGTTACTGCTGCAAGATTTTCCCTCTGGGGTGGAAACTGAAGATCGTGAGAGAGCAGTTGATACTTTCTGGGTTCACTGCTGTGCCACTTGTAAGTCCAGGGCACACTGAACAGTGCATTTGTCATTCCTGCATCGTTCCTGCAGTGGATAGACAGTGATAGGATAGACTTGTCCATGAAATTGATGTTCTGACAAGCAAGTAGGATTTCCTACTCACCACGATTCCCAAAGGTATGATCCTGAAGGCATGTTTGTCTGTGATATGCATTTGCTGGTTGAGCTGAGATCACTTATTCGATTAGAAGTGTAAGATGCTGGTGCCAGACTTTTCTGAGTTCAAATCCTATCCTGACACAGAACTGCCATGTAACACAAGGACAGATGAGGAGCTGGGAACTTTCCCAAGCTGTTCCTGTGAGAGATTTCTTCATATATATTTTGTTTGATGACAACACACTTGGAAGAAATTCCCCTGAGTGCAGATGTTGTTGTATTTGTCTATTTTTAGTTATTTTTTTTTTACTGAAGAGGCATGGCTTTAGGCAACCTGTTGCCTCAGCTGCCTGAGTCTCTTAGGGAGGAATAGCTTAGTCATTACTGCACACCTACAAACAACTCAAGCTAGGTACTCTTCCCCTTCAGAGGTGTGATCTAGAAAGGATGCTCAGATCACACCGTGTGCACGCGGCTTCATGCAGAACAGCGCTCCTCCTGCTTCTGTGAACAGCTGCTGGGAGGGTAATGCTACCTCTTCCCTCACGCTGTAATTCAAAACCCTGAGGTTCAGGGCATGAACAGCAGAGATCTGGCTCTCGTTCTTGCCCTTGCCTGCAAGGATTTAAATCACAGCTCCTGCCTCTCAGCTCTAGCAGGACTTCTGAGATGATATATGATAAATCAGCTTTCTGTTTGTTATTTGCCAAGAAGGTAAAGGAAGCAATCCCCAGTAGCACACAGACTCGACTTGCAATGAAAGCAGTTTGTCCACCTGCAGCAGAAGCTTCCTGTGGCCCTGGGACACGTGGTAAGGGATTAGGAGCTGCATGACGCATATTCTTGAAGGGCTCTCGCTCCAGAGGGTCCAGCCATGGTGATTATATTGGCTCTGAAGTGGCACACAACGTGCTTCCTTAGTAGTACTGCGCCTGCCCGGCTGGAAATTCTCCATGAGAACTTTTGAGGATTTTAATATGATGCATTTGCTACCTTCTTAGTAACAGCCATACCTGATACCTGCCACTAAGGGATAGTTTACAAAAAAATACCAACCTTTGATTGTGGTTCAGGTCTGATATGCAAATTGCTCAGATAAAGGGCAGGTAGCCTTCCTTACCTGCAGTATCTGTTACTCTTGGCATTTATTTCCTGCAGTCAGCTGTTAAACAGCAGCTGTCCCACTTTATGAATGCTAAAAAAGTACAGCAGCTCAGTATTTCTCTTCCCTAACAGGCTCATTTTAGAGGCCCTCACTTAGCAGCTTCTCTGATTCATGCCAAAGGGAACTGATTTCCATGGCTATTAAGGGTCATTTGCAGAGTTACACATACGCCAGCACAGGTTTGCGGTGAACACTCTCTGAGAGCTGGTTTTTCTGCTGGCTGTGGCCTGTATCACAGCAGCACCGTGGCCATCTGTGGGTCTCCCTGCATCTCTGTGAACAGAAGCACTGTATAAAATCAAAAAGGTTAAATGAAAAGATCTACTGCCAAGGGAAATCTCTTCTATCTTGTGAACAGCTTTCTTCTCTTTTAACGTGTTAACTCCAACCCAAAATCGCATGATGTAGGAGCCTTTGTTTTGCCCCTTGTAGGACACGCATACATTCCAGATAGAAAAGCCATTTCAGATGCTTGAGGAGGTTGAAATATGAGTCTGCTGAGTCAGTTGGAGTGATTTTGCTCTGAAATTTAAAAATGGCACAACCTGAAGTTAGTTCTGCAAATACCCTAACACTTAGCTATTTTCAAGGCAGGACAAAGCACATACACGAAAGAAAAACATTCAGGGCTTCTGGGCTTCTCTCTTTGGAAAGCAAAGAGGGCATCTAGCTTCGTGTAGATTCTTGCGTAGGGCAGAGCTGTCACTGAGACCCATATCCTCTAACTGTCCCCAGAGAGCTGCAGTGAGTGCAACAGAAAACTTGCCCCTAGTCAGTAGCAATGTGTGAGGATTCATCATTTTTGCAGCCTCATTCTTTGGTTTGAGGCATGCTCTGTGCAGACTTGAACTTCCCCTAGAGGCAAGGCACTCTGTGCACATTTAAATGATAAGCAAAACAAGTAAACACAGACAGAAATAAGAAGGTGATTAGCATCATTAAAGGGGTTTGCAAACTTGGTTTGAACTTTCTGCAATTACTTAATGAAACAAATTCACTCCAGTTTCTGTTAAATCTTTCAGATTGTCTCAATCAAGACTGAGGGGTGTGAATAAGCAGGGATTAGTTTGGTCACTGCTGTGGTAAAAGAAGGGGTAGTGAGTGCTGGCCTTGCACATGTGAATTAGAGGGACTTTTAATCCTACCAAGGAGAAGGAAAATGCCCTAGATAACCTATTGAATTGCCTTCCAGACTTACTATGATGTTATCCCCTGTGCCATCAGGTCTGCACAGGCCATAGGTTTGTAAGGGCAAATGACATACGCTGTCAGCTTGGCCAGCAAAGGATTTTTCCCCTTCAGTGTTTTTCCTGTGCTTTGTTCACCTTTGTTAAATTCCTCCAGAGCCTCCTTCTTGTTGTAACAGACCTCACCAATCCCAACTTTTCATTACGCTCTTTTCAATAGACTAGTTTGTTGCCCAGAGCAATAGCCTGAGCAAGTCTGGGGACTGAAAAGATCTAAAATTAAAACCCTGCAGAGAAACTGTCTTTGTTCTTTCCCAGAGAAATGAAATACGAATATATCTTTGCCAGAAACAAAGGAGCCTGTCCCACAAAGACGTGACAGTGCTCTGTCCCTCTCCAAGAGGACACAAAGAGGACTGGACGCAGCTCCAGACTGCGAGACACCCAGGTATGAGCAGCAAAGTGACTGTGCCTTGCTCTCTGTTCCTCGTTGGGCGCTGAAGGGAGCGCGGGAGCCACGGGACCATTACCCTCATGGCATCAAGCAGAAAGCACTGCTGCCATTTGGAAGCTCAGCTTTACTTAGTTTTCTCCTTTCTTTACATTTCAGATACCAAGCTTTCCCACAGCATGGATTTCTTTGCTACAGTGATGTGTACCTAGGCCAGTGGACTGCACAAGCCGCTCTTCTGCATGGCAAATAACTGCGCTGTGAGAATCATTCATTTTCCATGCAACGCTTCTGCTGTGAAGGCCATTTTTCAGCAGCTTGGCAGAAGAAAAGGGCCTGCAGAAGGGTGGGACCAGACTATTTTTTCATTTGGCTTGAGAACTACTCAGAATACCTGCATTTTTTGACAGGAAATACCTGAGAAGCCACTGGACTCACCTGCCCCCCTTTCAGCTCCCACACATGGTGGGAAGCCAGCATGGGCTGTGACTTTGTGTGCGTGGCCCCTCTTCTACAGATTTTTTGGGTTTTAAATGGGTTTGAAGTCAAATGAAATGGTAACACCCTTTCATGGAGACACACAAAGGCTCAGGAGAATGATGCTACGTGGACTGACTTCCAGACTTTTATCTTTTGTAGGCACATCCTGCCTGGTACCTTTATGTAGTAACCGTGATCAGAAAACATCTTGAGTCAGAACACACCTTTGTTTCTTTATTGCTACTTCTCTGTGTCTCAGGAGCTAACAGTTTTAAATTGTTGAGGGACAGCACTTACTAACATTGTTAATTTTGATGCTGGCCCTAGCCCTTAAGGCAGGCCTGTGGCGGTGTACGGAGGTGTGAGCTGAAAAGTATTGTACAAAGCTGACAAACAAATGGTTTTCTTTGCTTAAGCTTGGACCTTGTATCAAACAAAGCAATATGAAAATATGTGATGCCGGGTTTAGTTGTGACATAATCCTTCTCAAATTGGCAGGTTTCTTTTTATCAGATTCCCCATAATTTTCCATTGTTGTTTGAGGGAGGGGAATCATGGGAGCAGGACGATGTGTCTTTGGAAACTGAAAGTGTCTTAGCAGATCTGGTAGGATTTGAATTGAAGCTCTGATGAGAAGGGAGGTCTTCTCTGCCACAGAGCCAAGGAGAAGAACTGTTAAAAGCTTCATGGTACATTGGGTCATTTATGCTTTATAGATTTATTGGCTTTGCACATTTTCTGCTCATCACCCAGGATGCTGTAGGTACAAAGTGATTCTGGTCACCTGTAGGTTTGCTCGTGTGGGAACACCAGCAATTTTGAGAAAAAGAGCTTTACTAGCTGTGTGTAAGCCTAGGACACCTGGCAGAAAATTGGTACCCCTTGCTATGGCAAGATGAGGAGAGTCTGAAATGAGATGAAACACTTTATCTAGTTCCAGGGCAAAGCAAAATGTGTAAGCATGTCTTTGTGCCATCTGGGAGTACCTGAATACTTCAGCATGCCAATGAGAGCTGCTTGTACCAACCGTGACATCTTGGGAATTCTTACACACACTTCTGCTACAACAAAAGTTGCTTATTTTTCTGATGGTACCATTTTATAATTCCTTTTTCACAGTGTACAAGCATTTCTTTTTATTATTTGAAAGAAGAGACAGTTTCTTGAAGTATTCTTGAGAAAGTAATGAGCAGTAAAAGCCTGCTCTCTATCCATCTGTCTAGCTACAGTCAGACCTTTAATGACTGGTACTATGAGATGTAGTTATTTTTGTCTGGGATCTGATCTCATGCTTTTTATGACCTACTGTAGCCCAGAACTGGCCCAGGTAAATAAATTAAAGGATGTGCTGTGAATTTATTCAGGCCTTTGTCACTGAGTACTCTAGTGATGGCAGACCAACATGCAAATTGCTGATGTGAGCTGTTGTTCCTTCGAGCTGTGACAGAACTGATCTTTGGTAATCTCTCAAGTGTTACCCTTGAGAGCAAACAATTCCTAATCCAGCAGGATGGTGTACAGTCTCACTGGGGCTCGCAGTTACTGTGGACATTGTTGAGGTCATTTGGGCAACTGGGACTTGATTTTGACCAACAGGTGCTCCAAAGATCTTTGGCTTGACCTCAGAGCTGGGCTATAAATTTTAAAATGGTTTCTTCTGCTGTAAATTGCCAGCTATGAGATCAGACAGGCCTAATTGTGGGCACGTTGCTGTGAAGCCAGGAAGCCTGTATGCAGTTTTGAGGAAAAATATCACTAATTGAGATAAAGACAGGGATATTAAGTTTATGTGGAGTATATCAAGTGTTTCAAATTGTTACCAGACACCTGCGCTGTGGGAGGACGAGGTTCTGCCTCTGGAAGGGGCCATTACTGACTGCCTTTTCTGGCCTCTGCCTCTAGGGAAGGAAATGTGTCTGATGGGGCTCTCGGCATTTAACACCACAAACTGGTCTAATGGCCACTGACCAGGCTGCACCTGGCTCTCATGAGGCCCTTTGCCACCATACCCAGGGACTCCTGAGCACCCATCCAAAACTGAACTGTGATACCTGGCTCTGGCAAGTGAAACCTTTCTGGTCCTTGCAGAGAATTTCCTTCCTTGCTTGTAAACTTGTATGGGTCCTGTGGGAATGCTAACTCATGTCAGGATTAATCTGTGCACTTCCTTCTTCGAGTCTTGGCTTTGTTACAGAATCTGCTTCATTCCGAAGGAGACTTTTGTGTACAACAGGTGCACAGTATCAGGTGGGCAGAAGACCAAAAGGGATCACTTGGGTAGTATCTTAAATTAATACTTCTCACTTCCAGATTCGAGCTCTCAATTCTCTCATTAATTTCTTTGCTGTTAATGTAATTCACGTTCAATTCCTGTACACATTCCAGAAGCCACAATGACAGCAAACCCCTCTCCCACATTATTAACCTAACGAAATGCAAAACAGGCTAACAAAACTTGGTGGAATTACAAATAAGCAGTTTTATAGGGTGTATGAATAAAACTTGTGACAAATGGCTTTTCTGTTTCCTCCTTATAGAAATGGCAATGAAATAAGTTCCAATTTGTTTGAACTTCTAGTCCTGGCATTTATTATTAATGTGCTGTGTCTGGCCACAGTGTGCCAAAGGCAGCAATGTGCATTCCTGACAATACAGACCTTAAGTACTAAAGATCATAACCTTACCATTTTGTTCCTTGTTCTTTTATTTTTAGATTATTCTAATGTGTTTTTTACCTTAGGTTCACAGGAAAAACAGATCATTTGAAAACATTTTCCTGTAAAGCATACTTTTTAGCAGCTGTTCTGAACTTTTCACTTGCCTGCCTAAAGGTAGATAAGCCAAAATCTTCAAAGTGTTCCATCCTTATCAAAATTTTAAGTCTCCAGCTTTTGCTGTATTGCACATAAGGTTATACTCAAAATAGAAAAGTAGTTGTTGCCTGTTTCTTACTTGGCTCATTCCATAAAATGTTTTAATTAAAAAGCTTTCAGGATAGGAAAAGGCTTGGGACTCCAAGCACGTTGGGACTGAAACCTCATGGCAGAGCAAATACCTAGATGTGCTTTTCAACCTTTTCCTTGGATGTTGTTATTTTTTCCACTTTCCTGTTTGTTACCCTGCCATCCCCTTTGCACCTACGGTGCAGTGTGGAATTCAGCTTATTTTCTTGGATTACTCATTCACCAGAGTGTAATATGCTTGTTGCCCTGTAACCCGCAGAATTTTTACTTGTGTGAGTGACTTTTATCAAGTCACCATAAAGAAGGATGCATGACAAGTAGCTTGCTCCCTCTATCATACCTATACAAACCATTGTGGAGGCATTAATTCTGACAAGGCTTTGTAACAGCCAAAAATGTGAGGCCTTGAGATAAACTTCACCCTTCAGTGTGAAAACTGACTTTTGCTGTACACTTAGGTCAGAATATAGATCAGTGATGGGGTACAGCCTTGGACTCTTGCACCATTTCCTCTCAAGCACTGAAGTACAGACCCCTAAAGAGGTCAGGCTGCAGCACTCTGTCTGTTTTGGGTGTCTCATGATATGGGTGAATCCATCCTATTGAGTTAGAACAACTTTTCTCTCCAAGTCAGGTGAATGAGAACATGGTGTTTTTGAAAGGTTATTCTGCTGAGAGTTTGATACTTAAAGCTGGGGACCAGACTTTCCAGTATGGTAGCCACAGCTTGGAATGCTATTTTCATTGCCTATATATATATTCATTTATTTTTAAAATTAAGCTGATGTCACACCCTTACCCATCTCCATTTTCTCTGCTTGTAGATCAGAAGACTTTTTAAAAAAGAACTGAAAGGGTTCAGGAGAATAGTCTTGGACTGAAAATCACTGGATGTAGACTTTGCTGCTTTGGTTATCTGTAAAGTACTTGCTGTGTTGCCAGTATAACTAGGGTCCATTTTGAAAGGGCCATCCTTGAGGTTTTCAGTATTTGCAACTCTCTAAATTCTGTATCAAAATGAACGGAAATGAATGTGCTGATCCATTGGTTCTTCCTGAGATTATCCCATTGATGTAAATGGCACCTTTAGTTAGAAATGGGTTTGTATGACCAGGTCTTTTACCTTTTAAGCTTGGCCCTGCAGATGCTCTAGGACTGTACCGTTATGATAGTTCTACATGAATTGAGATGCTTTAAGCATTTATAAGCTTTTAAAACGGAGCTCACTGAGCTGGCTCTGCAAGACATGACCTTTCTGGGAGCTCAGAAATCCCTTGGAGATGTGTTAGCATCCTGCTGTTGGCAGGCAGAACACAGTCTTTGGGAGCATTATGTTACACCAGCAGTAAAATCTACCTAAGGGCTTACTGCCATACTGGCTCAATAGTGGCTATATCCATAAAAAGGATACAGGGTAGAGATTGGAACATGACTCTTTGGTACTGACCCATGATTTGTAATTTTCATCTTGGTGTTATCTAGCATCTTGAATGAGTTTTAAACTGCAGGCTTCAGAGGGCTGTGCAATGGTTGAAGAAAACCATCCCTTCTCTGTCTCAAAATAGGACTTCATTCAGAGGAAAAAATTGAGAGATAGGAGCCTGAAAAAGTGGGTTATTGCTGTTCAATTACTTCTTTGCCCTCTAATTTCAGACTTCCTGTGGAACATTTTGATGGCACTGTTTCACCATTGGTCGTGGGACAGTAGGAATGAAGTGATTCGGAAGATTTCTTGCAGCGAGCCGAACACCTGTTCTGAGTATTTCTCTCCTGTCTATAATGCAGTTCCAAACCCGGGCTACATTTAGCAGAATTCTCTAAGTGGGCTGGAGTTTTGTGTTGGGCCAACAAGTGTAGGCTGTTCAGGAGTTATTTAACCAGAGACAGTCTGTCTCAGCACACCATTAGTGTGTCATGCACTTCAGCTACTTCAAAGGCTGTGCTTGTGCTGGTTGTGGCCGGGGCAGGGTTCATCTTCTTCCCAGGGGCTATGCTTTGGATTTGTGCTGAACACAGGGTTGATAATATAGAGATGTTTTTGTTATTGTTGAGCATATTTTGAAAGGAAATTTAACATGAAAATAGATGTCAGCTGCTGAATTTAAATTTTGTGTATTTTGCCAACTAATTGCAGTGATACAGTGCACAGTAAGCAATTAAATCAGCTAATTGTCTGTAAACAGGACTAATATTTTGTTTCCTGCTTCATATGATTGTTGTGAAGCTGCATATGTGAAAAGAATACTGAGTTCCTAAATGCAGATTTTTATTAAGTGTATACTTCATTTTTTGTGAAAATGGGCACTAAAATAATAATCAAGTAGAGTAACTGTCTTGCAAAAAGCATGGAAAATGTGAAAGTGAGGTGCTCTGATACTGTCAGACAAAAATGGGGACATAAGTAGTTTGGGAATTAAGGTAAGGCTTCTCTTCATGGGAATTGGTTCTTCCTCCTTGTTCTGCCCTCATCACTCCTGCTGTACCTGAATAGAGTGGAGGTGTTGTGTTTGAAACACTGTGGGTCACAGTGCAGCAGCTGTTGCTCACCCCACTGGGAGCTGTGCAGTCAAAAGCTGCCTTCCTGGTGCAACACAGAACAGCTCTTACAAAAGCACACGCTACTGAGGCCAGTGCTTATCGCAGGAAATTCAGCTTCCTCCCCTCTCCTGTCAGTCTTTACCTTTTTGTTTGAGTATTATCTGCTCCTGAGTGTTCTCATTTCCAAACTAGGGGGAACATGAGTCTCCACAGAGCAAAGTATTTAGAATTAGACCTGGTTAAAAGCTTTTTAGATGCAAATCAGAGGGGAATTTATGTTCATTTGGTTAGGACTCCTTAGCAGAATGTGACAGCAGTCCTGGCAACAGAAAATCGCAGTGACTCTGGCAGTCTCCTGAGAAATGGGAAATGCAGGGTAGGGCCTGCTTTCCCAGATTCCAACTAGAAGCTTAATGTGAATGTACTAGAAAAGAGGATCATGTTGCAGGAGTCCCAGTGGTCTGGCAGCAGTGCCAGTGCTGCTCAGGCTCCGCAGAGCCCTGGACGGAGGCACCAGGTGGTCGGTCAGTGCTGCCCAGCGTGCCTTTGGCGTGTGCATGTACAGGGGACTGGGAGCCAGGGGACTGGGAGCTGGACACTAGGGGCTAGGATCTGGGATTTGGTGCTCGCAGAAACAAACACTGACAGAGACAGACCAGAAAGAATAAGAAAAGCATTATGTACTGAAACAAGAGTCTTTATTTCAGTGCAGTACAAAGAAATGGGAGTTACTTTGCTTTGAATGAAAGTACCGAAACTAAAAAATGGAGCAGATAAAATACATTTGTGTAGTTCTAGGAATCCTTGGATATCAAAGCAGTGAAAAATGATATCTGTGATGCTGCAGCATTAAAATCAGTATTTACATATCTTTAAATTAATGCATTACTACCTTGATTTATGTTATATCATTGGTAACTTAGTTTCCAGCAGTGTATTACCACTGACAATGCTGTGTGTTAGCCATCAGTCTTTCAGCCAGTGATTTCCTTATGTTTAAAATGCATTGGTAGAGAAGCAACACTCTGTACCAAGCCAGGTCTCCAAAACCTCAACAAAACCAGTCTTTTTTTTCTTCCAAAAAATGAATTTGATCAGTTTTGTTAATTGCCTTGAACTTTGGTTATGTATAGTAATACTGTAAACAGTGGGCCCAGTTCACAATCAAGTAACACGAACTCATTGTATTAAGGTCATGAGAAAGTATTGTTTAAAGAAAAAAAAAGATTGCTACATTGTCATCCTGCAGCACCAAACACAATGGCTGCTGAGGATTGGGCTTTTTCGATTACAGCACTGTTTTTCAGCTTGCATCAGGACAGGTCATCTGTTTTCCTACTAAATGCAGATTTACATTTTCAAAGGTACCAAAGCATACTGACGTAGTGGTTCGCAGCAGAGTCAATGGCCCCATTTACAGATTCTGGGATAATGTGGTTTTTTTAATAAATAAACATTAAGTACACAGGTATTGCTGTGAACCAAGCCCATTGTCTAAAGGAAGCACATTTCTTGCCAAATTAAGTCTTTACATAAGAACATGTTTTTGTAATGGATTTGAATAGCTGCTGTGCAAGTTATTAAAATCATGTGTCTTCCTGCTTGCACTTTGTACAAACACAAAAAAATGAATAAACATGCAGTAAAATGTAGCATTGTTTAGAAAATAATGTGTAAAAAAACCATTCAGTATCTTTAATATTAAAGCATTTACACTGCATAGGCATTCATATAAGGATATAGTATAATAAAACTTATCAAATATACAAGCATGCAGCAGTTGCCTTATATTCACAGTTCTAGAAATGACCACACGTTGATTTCCTCAAATATAAATTGGATTATCCAAAATAGATTTTGCAGCCACTCTCCTTTGCAGTGGCAAACTATGTTTCTCATGTGCATTGTAGATACTGACCTATATAACAGGCCTAAGCTATGCCGCTGTACTGTACACATCTGTGATAAATACTGTGGTTCGGAACAGGAGGGATAGTGAGAAGTGATCCATACTTCTCATAGCAGAACTCGGAGACTACACAGTGCTTGAATTGAACAAAATATATACGCGTATTAATCGTATTCTCCTTAGAGAGTAACGCTGTAACCTTGCCACAGATCTAGCTACTGCATAAGCTGGCCATGCAGTTTTCAAAATAAGTTTAGACAGATTTTTCTATTTGATATTTATTCCATCAGAAGAGGTATAGTAGGAAACATATAGTACATACCCTTCTTGCTCTGCAAACTACACGAGACTCCTGATACTTTTAGATTGTGTGGGGAAATACAGTGCAGTGCCAAAGTCACACTCAGAGACTTAAAATACGTTTGCAGAGATCTTCTTTCTTCATTTGCTCTTTTGAAGGTGGCGGTGTTATATACGATGGTGAGCTTGGACCATCCTAACTGTCACGGGACGACAAGTACCCAGGTTAGACCCCCGCTGTGGCCAAATGCCACCTGGAGGATAAAGCTGAGGTCACGTGGCTTGAAGTTGTCTGTGGTTTTGACTCGCTTGTTATTGCCTAGCTTGGCAGGATAACCTGGTGTGTGACTCCAGGACAACAGCAAACAGAATACCTGGAGGCAAGGCTTGTGTTAGTTGTGCAAGGTTCGCAAAACTGAGCTCTAGATCCTGATACCGGTTTTGGATGTGCCAAGGTGCAATCGGATTGAGGAGTGTGACTTTAGACCCTTTCCCTGTCCAGGTATTTTTCCAGTAGTGCCTGCATTCTGCTCTTGCCCTGACTTCCCTTGTCTTCATACACAGTAATTTGTGTGCCTTTAAACATCGTGTGCGTGCACTTCCTTCTTCCGAGCACTTCAGGCAAAGCTAGTGTAAGTAACCTCGTAGGATGTTACAGCACCAACAGTGCAAGTTGTGGGGATTCATCCTTGTGTACAAAGCAGCAGCAAGGGATTCAGAAACAGCATTTAGGAAACAGCTTGAAAAGGAAAAAGACAGACGAGGGAGAGATGGTGGAAATATGTGCTGCTTTGCAAAATGGAGTGTGGAAAGGGAAGAAAGAAGTGGGGCAGTGATTGCTGTTCTATTGAAAAAAAAAAATAAAAGGAAAGGTATAATCCTCTCTGGAATGTTTCATTCAGAGAGAAACACTGCCCTTTGTTTTTTAAAAAAGTGAGCTTTGGCACGCGTGCAGTGTGGGAATGACAAGGTGAGTCGATGGCTTCGGTGTGTGCTATCAGAAATGGTGACACTGATGTCCCTCTGTGCTGCAGCCAAGAGCCCACTTTGGTAACTCATTATTCTGAGTCTCTTTGTGTGCATATTTGCATTTTCTAGTAAAGGATATGTGGCCCTTTCCAGAAAGCTGTACTATTTCCTGTCAGCCTTATTTAAGAGTAGGACAGCAGTGGAACAAGTCCTTGTGCTAGAGATGTTCCAAGCTCTTCTGGCAGAGATGCCCATTTTTCCTTTGAGGATGTGTCTCTGTGTGTATGTGTGTGAGGAGCCTAAAGTCTGTATTTGGAATCTGATACAAGGACATTTGGAATCTGAGCTGGATGGGGGCATCTGAATGCTTTTATTGTATCAACTAGCGCTTGGAAAATGGGCTTGCAGCTTTTTTTAGCTGGCTTACTTGCTGCCACAGATGTTGCTTTTCTGCCTTTCTCCAGACTTTTTAGTAAGATCTCTGTGGTGACATCTGAAGACACAAATGCTGTGAGAAGTGACTGGTTTTCAATGATTATTTGGCAGTAAGTGCTGTATAAATACACACAGAATCCCATTTTTAGGCTACCTTTTAAGCTGTATACATTGAGAAATGGACATAAGACTTTGAATGCTGAAACCTTTGTACAGCATATCAAAGCAGTCACTGATGCCTCACTGCATCTCTGCAGAATGAGAGCAGCAGTTTAGACATGGGGACTGTCCATAAAAGTAACAGAGTTTTGGTTTATAAATTTCAGTCTCATTAATCTGAGGTACTGCGTTAGCCTCTCAATTATTTTCCCAAGTCTCCTTAGTTGGCAAAAATGAGAATGCCTTGTGGTTTTGATCCTGATTTCCTATGTATCTTAATATTTGTACTAGGTTCTTTGGATTCCTCGCTGAACCTGTCATTCATTTTTCCTTTCCACAGGGAAAATTTTTACAATCTAGTTTAGAAATGTCTTTGAAGAATCTGGAGATTGTTAAAAGCAGATGTCACAACTGTCTTGAGCATAGTGAGGAGGAGGAAAAGGAGCTCTCCTGAGAAGTCTGACAGTTTGCCGCAAAGAAGTCGGTACAAAAGCTGTGAGCCCCAATTTCCCACAGAGATGCACCATCTTGTGAGAATTAATAGAAGTCAGATGCATAAGATCTTTGCTTTTTTTAGAAACTTTATCAGCTCTATTTCTAGTAGCAACCTGGCCTATTCCCTCAGAGGAGGAAACAGTGTTACCTGCTTCTTCTACCTCTCCTACATAGTGAAGAAATGAGTTCAATTCATAGAGACGAGGGGCGTTTGACCTCTCACCTTTCATGCTAAAGTTAGCCCCACATTTCAGGCATTGCAAATCTGGCTGCGTGGTAAAGAATGGCTTATTCTAGAATAAAATAAGTTCACCAGAAGAGGTATTTATATCATCAGAAGAATCTATACCTCATTTAAAGCTTGTCAAGCATTCTCCCCACCCCCGCCCTCCATCTCTTTTTCCAGATTTGTCTGCATATGTGTCTTTCCAGGTAAAGAATTATGTGACGCACCTGGACTTATGTGCTTGACCTCCTTTATTATACTTTTAGTATCTCATTAGACGAGGGATCTCTCAAAGGGCAAAAAGATGTTGAACAGCCAGCAGTTTTCAGAAACAGCAGGTGACTAAAAAGACTTCATTTTCTTTGCTACTCAGGCAATGACAAGTGTAAGCCTGGAGTGGATTGCTGAAGAAGTAGGAGACAATAAGAGGACAAGTTAGACGAGAGAAAGCCCTCTGACCTTTAGAAAGAAACAGCTATCACTTCCAGAAGCATCCTGCTTTTTTTGTCAAGTTTCAAGTAAAACACTGAATACAAGTACAGTGTCACTTGAAGAAATACAAATAAGGAATACTTGCAGAGTAATTTAAGAGAATATTGTGAAGCAATTGAACGTTGAGCAAATCCACTAGAAAATATTTGTTAGCAAGTCAGTCAATAAAATGTTGGTCTTTACACTTCCATTTGAAGAGCGTCTCATTTTATGTTTTATATGCTGTCTTGCTTAGACACGACATATAACGGTGCATGCCTTTAATCTTTAACAGAAAGATTCCTTCCCCATTAAATTCCCCACTAAGTCCCTCAAAGTTACATTTGAAAATAATTCTAGCGCCTAGGTGACTTATAAACTTCATATAGTTAGCTCTTCCGGGAGGATTCCTTTTCCTCGTTTGAGTGAGTCAAGTTGGACTGCCTGATACTTGTGCTCAGTTTTCACCAGTTTATCAGTAGTTCAGAATGGCATCTGCCTGATGACTGTATTTGTACACGGAGAGAACACAAGCGAATGCTGCGTGTGATGTGAAATTTGCAGGCGTGTGCTATGTTGTCAACTCTTGCTTATTTTACACTAGAAACTTCTGATGTGGGAGGGAGAGTCCTATTTCAAACAGGGCTTCGCTACTCGGTACCTGCTGGACAGAAACCAACGGGCTTTTACTCGTGCTGATTTCTTTCTTTTAAGCACAAGTTCATACTTGCTGAAGGTTCCTTCCTCATTCTGAAAACAATCACGGGAGTTCGCTCGTATAAAGACAAGCAAGGAGGATGCACAAGAAATGCAGGATTTTGCAGAGAAAGGAACAAAATAAGAATGCAGTCCAGAGCTTTTAGGTCAGCATCCAGTCCATTAACTCAAGCTGATTCAAGTTAGTTTGCCTCTGGCTCTTTTTGCCCCTTCCTCTCTACCCTTACCACATTTTGTGCTGTTACAGGAGGGATGGATTTTACTGTATGAGATTCAACGTCCACCATGTGTTCACGCAACACCGTTGTGATACATGTAATTCATATTGTTCATGTTTGGGGCCATGCAACATGAAATAACACAAAATAATCCTCTGGAATGCTGCAGTTGCCAGCCATTTTATTATATTTTGTTATGTTCTGTAGCCTGAATTGGCCATCAACCTTCTTTCTGTTCTTAAAGGGAGCATGATCACGTTCATTTTACAGGGTTAAAAAGTTATTTGTCTTCCTGTAAAATCGCAGTGTAGAATTCGTTGTGAACAAAATAGAGCTGACTGCATTACTACACCAGAATAATTTGCAGCCAGAATTGAATTACACTCTTAAAATCTATTTTTAACAACGTTTTCAGAAATAGGCTGCAGTAGCTTGATTTTTGTCCTACATGTTTTTGAACTGTAGGGAAAACCTGACATTAGCATGTTAATGCAGTTGTATCATATGGATATGGAATAAAAATGTGGTTTCATGAGAACCCAGTTTCAGTTTCTGTGTTGAACCACTCAATACAGCTGCATTCTTCACTCAGATTCTCTGTAAATTCCTGATCACAAGGTAATTCAAACACACAGTTCCCACAGACTTTTCTTGGAAGCCCATGCAGGGTTAATCTAAACAGGAGGTACAATAGGAAGCTCCACTCATACAAGACTGGAGTTTATCCATTGACTTCAGCACCCATCAGAGCGTAAAGCACGTGAGTTCTTCTTTTCTTGTCTAAACTATTTTGAATGAGGTCTCTTTTACATGCTAGTTTGGCAAGCTTCTAAGGCATTTGTGCAAAGTGATGATCCGAGAGCAACCTGATTCAATACTGAGAAATTAATAAATAACATCCAGCAGTAATTAAAGTGAAAAAACTACAGCTAAGAAAAGCAATCTCCTACAGTATCAGTTGAGCTGCTATACCTTGCAGTGTTAGAAGTGGAGCATGGTCACTGGTACCTTCAGCTGGTACCTTCAACATTGTGAATTTTAAACACACCAAGGATTCATTCTGATTTCTTTACATAGATTGCATTGGAATAACAATGACTAAAAAACCATGAATATATGATAGATGTAGGAAGAGAAAGGGTAAGAGTGGAAGAAAAACACAGCACCAGAAATTACCATCTGGAAACATACTAAACATTGAGTCAATATTTTTGTATTAAAATGAAGAGTTAATTTTGAAGACCAGAAAGGTTTTAAGATAACTTAGCACAATCTATAAGGCCATGCTCAGGAGTCAAGTGCATAATGATCTGAGACAGGGATATTTAGGACTTCTGATTGAAGAACTGGAATAGCCAGCTGATGTCTTTACCATCTTGGTGAGAGTGCGTACACTCTTTCCAGTAAATACATGCTAAAGTCACAAAAACCCCTATAAATTGTCTGAATTTTTCCTTAGATTAGGGTTAACTGGCAGGTAACAGAGCTTATTTGTTCAGTTTTTATGTGTGCAAATCTCAACAAAGCAGTAGAATTTAGGTAGTGTAGCAAATAATGGGTAGGTCTTAAAAGTAGCATTTGGAGGCTTTTCTACTTGTTTCTCAAGCTCTCTTCTGAACCACCAGGACAGCCTGGATTTACTGGGAGGAACACCTGGCCCTATACTGGGTAAAACCTAAATCTGTTCCTGTTAGGGTACAGCTATAGCCATTGTGCTGTGGCACATAATCCATGCCTTTCTGGTCTTCAAAGAGAAGGTGAGAGTAGCTGTGGATACTAGGTCATGCTTCAGGCAGAAAAAGTAGCTGGCCCAAAACAACTTGAGATTTAGCATGCAAGATCTGGAAAGCAGCCACTATGTGATATTTGGACTTCAACCTGTGCTTACAGGAATTTCTGTGATTATAGTTTTGACATCAGCCAGATGTTGGGGGAATTCAGATTTTATACCTTGGCAGGACAGAATAATTCAACTGGTGTTGTAGATTAGTTGATAATGAAGCCAGGAGTAAATTGTGAAATTTAGTTCTTGAACTGGGATTGGATAAAAAAGGCTCTAGTTTAGATGTGCTTGTGGTTTGGACCAACATCTCGCAGTCAGTTTTTTGTCTTTTTTGTGACTCTAGTTTTGAGTACTAAACTGTAAACATCACAATGTCTTTTTACTTAGGAAGTTTGCTGTATGCCTCAGTACTAAATACAGGATCTTTTGCAGGACTTCATGCGAGGAACAGTAAAACAAAAACTTGTATGAATAAGGCACTAGTAAATGTTTGCAGCAAACAACAATTACAGTCTATATTCTTTAAGAATAAAACTGTTCTGTTTAGGAAATTGCCTTTAATACGACAGAGTTACCAATGCCAGTTAGAAGGGGCCTAGAGAAAGTGCATCTTTTGGGTTATGCCTGTGAGGTCTGTGAGAAACCCCTGAATGCAAATCCCTGTTAAGTTAGGAAATAGCCTGTGCAGTGGTGATACTCAGGAGAGCGGAAGCAAGAGGAAACTAGTTTAGATTCTGATCCCTGCTAAACTAGTGCGAAATCACTGTAATGGATTTGCTTCAGATTTATTACAGTGGTAGAAGGACCTGAAGCCAAAATCGAGGCTGTTGTAGCAAATCTAGTTAAACAGTAACAGCGCTGGCCCAAGCCAAATAATTGGCGATAATCCCCTTAGACAGTTTCAAAAATTAATCTGGTATTTTTAATTTCCTATTTGCTGAAGTCCAAGGATGCACTTTGTCTTTTGGCTAATGTAATAGATCAAGGCCTTCTGTACTCCTTTGGAGCCGATGCTATTCTAAACAGTTATTACAGTATTGATCCATACTTTATACCAAATGAAATTTGAGTCTGCCATTCCATTTATAGAACGGCTGGCCAGTATTTCACATTGAAAGTGGTTCAAAACCACCCAAATTCTTCCATTCATAAAACTAAAACATACTGCCACTTTTAAAACGGACTTTTATGTATCTCCTCTTTGAGGGGGGTCATTGAAGCACCAAGAATTTGTTTATCTAGCCAATAATATTTGTAAATTAAGAGATCTTGTTAGTATTCATGATCTACATTTTCCTAGGATCTGTCCAGTAAAACTATTTTACCATTCATTTGTTATACTAAACCAGTCAGTGGTCAGTCTGATTTCATCGATAAAATCCTGCTTCGTAAACAGACAGCTTAGCTTTACCATCTGACAAATTTCTGTTCCACTCAGATCCTCCATTATTTATACAAGATGTCACTTAAAAAACTTAACACATTTGCAGTATCCATAATGCAAGAGGGAAAACTCCCCTACATTGATTGATTACTGTGTATTATTGCCGTTAGGTGCTACAATTAACAACTCCAGACAGTGGGTTTTTTTTCGTTTTATGTAAGGACATAGTATTAAATTTATCTCAAACTTTAAGATCACCCATCCACGGAGACCTCAGAAACTGTACAACTGTCTCAACCAGCTTTTAAAAATGCGGTGGGGTTTTTGTTTGTTCATTTTGTGGGTTTTTTGATTCGTAAGACTGCAGTTATTGGTGGTATAACTCAGCTGAAATTTTCACCAGAAATTAATCTGGACTAATATTCATTTCTTAAACAAAACAAAAAATCCACAACAAGTAAGTTAAGTGCTGGGGATCTCTCTCCCGTACTTGCTATACCTACTCTAAATTATATACAGAAGGAAGAAAATCCAGAAATTTCTCCTCACAAAGATCTTTCCTCATAGCGACTCAGGAAACCTGTTTCTTTTTAAATACTTGTTTCTTATTAGTATGTCAGATTATATGCTTTTCTATGTGTGTGTGTGTGTGAGACTAATACATGGCATGTGTTTATCTGAATATCAGAAAATGTTATTGACTATTGGAGCTGTGCAAAATATTTTCTGTAAAAGTTGACAATCTTAAAAATTTTTATGTTTTATCATTATTTTCAGTACGATGATGTAAATCATCTTTGCAATTGCAAAAGAAACAAAGATTCTTTGTCAAAAGTGTGCCTTTTGGGGTCATAATTAGTCTTGTGGGGTGTCTCTAACTGACCATTTGAAGTTGTGCATATGTTGATTTATTAGAATTTCCAAAGCTGTGTTTACTGTAAAATAAATTCGAAGTTTTTACCTTATAAGTGTAACCTGTGTTTTGAGAGTCAAGATGGGTTTTTGACTTCTTCTTAAGATTAAAGTAATACATTGGAACATGGTTGGGTTTCTTTCTCTTTTTGCCCTCTGCTTTTGAAGTGTGCCTTCAGGAGATGAGAAGAAAAGTCATCATTTTGGAAAAGGTTCTGCGAGTATTGAACAAAATGCAGAATGCAGCTTGCTTTCGTGGCTGTATTTCTTCAGTGGAAGCAGAGGCAGAGTAGCGAAACATTTTTATTATGAAACTATGTATTACATCTCTGACTGGAGAAAAATCTGTCATCAAACATTTATGTGTATTTCTTCAGAGAGTAAATTCACACTTTTATAGAACAGTTGCTTCTTGGTGCAACTGAGTTGTGATTGTAGAGGCACACTTTTGACACCAACTAAAAGTGTGGTCTAAATGAAGGCATCACTTTTCTGTCCATGCAGATGTATTTACTTATATGGATGACATTTTAACAAAAAAATGTCATTTCACAATTTTTATTTCTTTGTAAAGTAGAAGCTAGGAAAGCAAACTCTTCAGGTGTAAAAATCAACAAAATTACTATATGATCATTTAACAACAATTATTGCAGGATTTTGCATAACCCTTGACCTTTCTAAAAAGCAGTATTTGATTTTGAGATGTGCATTGGTTTGATAATGAGTCATCACATATCTGCTGACTCACACATGATAAATGTTGAACTTGGGGAAGAAATTTTCTCAAGATTACAAAAACATAAAAAAAATCAGTCCTAGGTTTTAGCTATTAATCCAGAGATTTTCACTGTTAGATGAAATGCATGTAATTGGAAATAACTATCCTGTTGAAAGAAATCCCACAGTACTTTGATAAAAAATCTGAGAGGCTTTAGGGAATATGACAAACTTGATGAGGCCAACCCCAACTCCTCAAAAATTTCTCATACTGTCAGGAGATGAATGAATTACCAGTCCTGTAACTCTAATGTATTTTAAGGCTAGTTAGAAGACATGGAATAGTGATACTCAAAGTAAATGCTCAAAACCAGGAAGTATTTTCATGACTAGGTAGTTATTCAAAGGGAATTATTTATATGGGTGAAACTTTGCTTATTCCTTTACATTTTCTATTACATAAACCTACCATCTATTTGTATGCCAATAATAACTGATCTTAGAATGCCATTTCATAGCTTGAATCTTCATTTTGCCTCAAGGTTTGTTCTAGCCAGGTTGGCAATTGGGGAAAGTCCTAAAACAGAAACATTGACACATGCTGATAAATTCAAATGTGGAACATTAAAATTCACATGGAAGCGGAAATGACATTCAGTGTCAGAAGTAACAAATTTGAAAGTCTTAAATAATTCATATAGAGAATATAGGTTAGACAGATTTAATATAAGTGTGCTTTTTCCTAAAAACACCCCCCCAAACCAAACTTTTTTTTTTTTTGCTTTTTCTTTAAGTCTTTTGTCTGTAAATATGAAAGAAGGCTACACCCCGACATAATTCTTCATTGCAATACTAAACGGTAAAATAAGTCTTTCTAATTCACATTGCTCATGGCAGTCTTATTTGAAGTTCCTTTATTAAGTTTGTGGTTAAAGCAGTTTGGGATTTTTGTTGGTTGTAAACTTTTGGCATAATGTGAATACCAGTCCCTTTCAAAAACAGCCTTGAGTTGCTTAATGATGCTTGTGCTGTTCCCCGCGTCTGCTTGGTTGATAACAAGGCCAGCTCCAGCATTCTGCGTAAAAGCATTTCCTACCCAATCAAAATTACCTGCAAGCAAAGGCAGGAATAAACAGTGAGTTTCTAACATTTAAAAAAAAGAACCAAACAACAAAAAAAATGATCTCCCTAAAGGCAATCCAGAATGAAACACTACCACTTTCCCCAGAGCAGAGATGGAAATAAGTTGGTTTTTTTTTTCAATACTAGCAGGAAAGAAAAAGCTCCAATACATACCATGCGTAGTGAAGATTATTTCTGGAAGTTTTAACAGCTCTAAGTGTTCAGAAGTGAAAACATGTTGTTCTATTTATTCAAAACTAATTTGCTCTTCCTTTCCCATCTATTGTATTAATACTCCATTTACTTTCCTCACTGGCCTTTTCAGTGCTAAGAATAATTTTTTTTTGATGTATAAACAATTTAAAGTTCCAAACTAATAGATCTGTTACAAGTTACCCATTGATAGATACTATCTGAGGAAAGAAAAACAGATGTTACTGTTTTATGCCAGTTATTACCATCTTTATCAAAATCTAAGGTAACAAATTAGCACATTAAATCCTGGGGATAGCAGGGCAAAAAGGATATTGGACTAATAGAAAACAAGTAAACCAAGTGTTTCAGTTACTTCTTTTTATTTCACTAAAACTATAGGTATTTTAAATTACACACTTAAAACACATGCACTATTTTGGACAAAAAAGGCTGTTACTTTAGCAGGAAATGTTAAGAATTCTTAAGTTGTCAAGGATGGTAAATTGAAGCCTCATCATAAAGGACATTTTTTCCTATGCTTTCAAATAAAAGATATATCAGGTCCTTAGCATCCATTTGTATTACTTTCACAGAGTTTTGATAATTTCTTTTATTTATATGTAGCTAAGGATGCAAGGACACTGGGAAAGAAAAAACCCAACTTGGCTAAGAATCTAAGCTGTGTAGATGAGCTCCAAGGGACTGAGATTTGATTATGTAAAATAATTTAAAATGGAGTGGAAAAAAATATTTCAGGGAGGGGCATGTAGGTATCATAAAACCTTCTGGAGATGAGGGAGGAACGAGCTGCAGAATTTGATGTAAAAAAAAAAGATTTTGATAGGTCACGAGGTGTGTGTGTTTCAAGCCCATCAAGGTGGGCTTTTCAGAGCAGATTTTAGGTGTATCTCTACACAACTTGGGATGCTCCATTGCTGATGTGTGTGTGGGCCTTGCTTTGGGGTTGCAGCCTTTGCCCTCCCTCACTGCCTCTGCCACCACGGGCGGTCAGCCCTTGGCAGTGCATCAGTAGGATCCCTGAAGCATCGGGCTGCAGCAGACCAGAATGCACGTCTTCTCTCCTGGCTTTTTAAACTGTCATGAGCTGCTTTTGAATTCAACAGTGGTTTTCTGACCCCTTAAGCTTACGCACAACTCGGGTCTTTCTAAAAGTAGTTTTCAGCCCACATTCAGTGGGCATTTGATGGGTAATGAACTTCTGTGAGGTGCCATACAGCACCTTTACTTCAATACACCTTTAACCCAAAATAGCAGTTAGATGTGTACCTCATGTCAGGAGGGTGTCTGAAATGCCATTATAGCAAATGGAATAAGACTTTGGATGATGAGGATGAACGGCATCTGTACAGCATTTGCCAGGATTGACCATAGCTTTAGTGATAACACGGGGAAAGGAGAACGCTCCATCTTCATTGGCTTGCAGAACCAGGAGAATATGCTAATAAATGCGTATTAATACACCTGCTTCATAAACTGTGTCATATTGGTGCTTTAAGATACTGAAAGCAGAATGTTGGTCTTGAGGAACTGATTGATAGGGGAAGAAAAAGTTTTAAAGGAGAAGAGGCTCAAAGCTCAGTCATCATCCAGGTTCCCAAAGAAATGAACTATTATCTTCACTTAAAAAACATATCAGCTGTAGACTGCTCATCTACAAAAGGGTGTTATTTCAGGCCTTTGGGTACAAACTAGAACTTCTTGAGATGTAGTTACTTACCGATATACGCAGCTCCATCAGTCACCATATATTTATTACGATTCAATTTGGGAAGGGAAGTGTTCTTCTGTTCTTTAAGAAAGCAGGCACTCTCTTCCTCAAGGTCAAAGAATTTCTGCCATAAAATAGAAGGAAGCACAGGTTAATGAGAATTGCTCTATAAGGGACAGAAAAAATACTGTCTGTTCTCTAATCTTTATTGAAAACGAATTGGTGCTACAGAACAGCTTGAGTTTTTATTGCCAAGCATTAACTTTAATAAAATGCCAAGCATTAACTTTAATAAAATGTATTGCTAATTAAATTCTTATAGTTTGTGATACTCCTGCCTTGGCATTCTGAACTATACAAAGTTTATGGCTACTGCATGCTAAAAGTAATACAGTGCCAGGTAGTAAAGGCTGTGAAATGAACAAAAAATCCCCCATCTTTCTGTTCTGCATGGTAAGAGCCAGGAACTTTTCTTTAGCTCATTTCCTTATTTTTCAAGGGACACTGGGGTTTGAAGTGTGCTTCAGGACCAGTATTGGCAGCCCCAGCAACAGCCGAATTAATACCTCTGCAATCACACATTGCACAGTTTCTAACAGTAAACTTGCCATTTCAGAAACTGAAAAGCTTCTCGGGATTAAATTTGATATGAAGAGATCAAATTTTCTGGGCAACAAGAGGAAAATGCATCTGTTTTGCCCTGGAGAATGAAGTATAAGCAAGTTTAAGTTATTTATTTATTTATTTATAATTTTAGAGCTATATGCACTCCTTGTCTGATCAGTACCAGACAAAAATGAGCAAGAATACACCTGCACAGCTCAAAACCTGATTCACGTGGAGGCTCAAGAATAACTCGTGCTGTAGACAGATGTCTGTTCCATGCCACTCCTTTGTGTTTTCCAGTTGTCTACAGACAGTTTTGTTCTAGGTCATAACTTCAGCGGGCCCTTTAAAAGCACACACCTTTCTCTGTCCAGCACCCAGCAGAGCTGGCCCCTTCCTGCTGCTCCTTTGAGAGTCAGACCAGGCATTCGTGCACACAAGATGCATTTGCAGGGTCAAGTACAAAACTTAAGGAATACAGGAATTGAGGTCCCAAGAAACACAAGGGTGAGCTCTTCACCTTGAGTTTGGCCTTTCTGATTCAAGCTTTAATTTCACCACCACATGTGGTTCAGTGCATAGGACAGAGCATCCCGCAGGTCCCTCTTTGCCCTTTGGCTGTGTGCTTATAGCATTTAGTTAGTCCTCAAACAGCTTTCTACCTGCAAGTTCTTCCCAGTGATCATTTTCTTCAGAGTACTTGTATTGAGTTTGCATTCTCAAGACAGTTTCAGTTGCATCCAGTAATTATTAATGCTTATGCAAATGGGACTCTGAGACACTGAAAATGCATAATGAGGGACTAAGTGTTTTCTAACTGCATTGACCTTGTTAGTTGCCCGGTATTATCAATGTTTTGTGGCAAAAGAAAAAGAAAAAACACTCCACTTCTAAATAGTGCACACTGTTACAACTCAGTGTTCACAGCTCGGAAATCATTCCCTGCAGTCCCTGCCATCCCTGCCCTCCAGAGCAGACCGAAAACTTCACGTGCAGCAGTTGGTGGCTGGCTTTGATAAGGACCCTGCCAGGTGTAACAGGGTTGCAGTGCCCTTTTTCTAACTCTATACTTGCAGTTGGACAACACCAAAACTTCTATTAGCCTGGTCGGAGACCAGGAGAAATCAGGAGGAGATTCCCATCTAACAGAGAAATTACATCTGCATCTCCTTCTCCAAGAAGACCACTGGCAAACCAGTGCATCCTGCAGCTGCAGCCAGCCATTGGCACTCACTGGAAACGTTCAAGCCAAACTGTCTTTCCATAGGGATTAGAGAAAAAAAAACAAAACAAAACAATCAATACAAGGTATATCACAGGGATCAAAAACTAAATGAGAAATAAGAAGTTATTGAGTATGCTTTGTAGGACTTGGATATATTATCCCCAAAAGAACAGAACAGGGCGATAGGAGGTCATGTGGTGCAGGTGTGTGTGGCTTTTTGGTCAGAACCATATGGAGGTATTGCGGCAGCCTAGCAATTTTAAATATAATTTCAATCAGAATTTGTAACAGGTTTCTCTTAAAATTTCAGTGGTTTTGTGTATAAACACACACAATACACATCGGCAAGACAGTATTTTTTGTACTGAGGTTAGTTTTCTCATAGCCAAAGCAGAACTAAAAGGGAAAAGGAGAATTTTCAATAGTTCAAAAGGTAATTTGGTTTTTACCTCGTTAACCTATTCTTTCTCCTCCATACACACACATAGTTTTTTTTTCACTTTGATCCTGGCTATAACAGATGAATACAGAAGAAATGCAGCTTTAAAAAGCAGTTGTTCATCTGACATGCTTTTTGAATTAAAAGAGTATTGAGATGGAGCCTATGGCACAGTTTTCAGCCAAAATCAAATTGATACCAGCAAACTCCGACCTTGGCTTATTACTTGTACCAAGGTTTATTTAAGGCAGTGGCTCACCCAGACTGGGACATGTGATGCACAGCACAGAGGTAACTGACTTAGTGTTGTGCCTTTACAACTCTCTACAGCTGATTTTTTTACTGGAACCTGTTTTTGTATTTTCTAACTGCAGAAACTCTAGCTGGAGTATTTACCTAGAACAGATATCTACAAGTATTTTTTTTTCCTCCTATCATTTAGTTCTTGACAAGATAAATTCTGTACAAAAGATTTTACCTGCTGTAAATAGATGGCAATGGATATAAGTATTAGGTACCACTTGAAAAAAAATTTTTGAATATCTAAATGGAATTTTGATGATAAATATGGAATGAGCTAGAAGTTACTCAAAAGTGAAGTGTCTTAAACAGAGTCAACTATGTATGGGTTTTTTTGACATAAAACCACACTTTATGCTTCTTTTTACTGAGGAAACTTATAATAACAGCATACATTATAACAAAAAAACTTATTTCTAGCTATGCACAATACCACTTATTGTGTGTGTAACAGATAGTACTTCCTTTTTAGAATTGTTGTCAGTTTTCAAAAAGACAGAAGGATTTACAGGATTATCAATTTAAGAAATCAAAATAATTCAGCAGATTATTTAGAACTGTTACCTGAAAAAAACAAAACAAAACAAAACAAACCCACAAAAAAACCCCCAAGATCCATGGTGGCTGATTTCCAGTGGGCCTAAACCTCATAAAAGTGAACTGCATCAACTGAAAGTAGCACTTTACCATACATTCTGTTCTCTAATACATTTGTATGGTATTTCTCACTGTCCTGTACTGCATGTCCAATGTGGCCCCAGAGTGATGTTTCTAGTGTTCTCAATTTTGAATTTGTACTCAGAATTTTAAAAATTTAAAATCTTCATTATTTTTTCTTGTACTTCACATTTGACTGAAGGAAAAGTAGATGCTTACATAGGTTAGCAGTAAGGTTACATGAATGCAGACTACACCATATTTTTGTGCTGTCAGATTTACTCTTATCTCACAGTATAAACATGGCCAGTGGCTACAGTTCACTCTGTTGGCTTTGCTGTGAAAGACCAGATGTGGTGTTTTGCATGGGCTGTCCACCACACCGACTGCCTTTTGGTACCAGGATATTTTTCTGTCTTAATTTCGAATTCTGTTACAACTAGGAGTAAATGATGTTCAATGTATTACATTGCCTGATATTCAATTAAATTTAAAGGCTTTGATAATAACAGAGAACAATTCTCAGTTGTTCAGTTTTCTTGATTCCTTTTTTTCTGGGGAGTGGGGAATATCTTATATTTCAAAGCAGTATGGATTATACTTACAACTTTCAAGCTACAGCTTGGAACTTCAGTGCAAATAGCTTTCAGAGACGAAACGAAGTTAAAAGTAAGGGGATCTGTGTCTCTTGAGAAACTTATGAGAAGTCGTACTTTAATACTTCGTAAAACTAAAGCTTCTCTTATCTTCCCATCTAAATACGGCCAGTACCTGTGGAGAAAGAAGACGGTATTTGCAGAGAACTTTAAAAAATTTGGGAGAGCCGCTCCCGCGGCCGAGAGCCGCGGCCAGAGGGCGCTGCCGGCCAGCCCAGACACGGCGACACGGGGCTGTCACACACAGCCGGCGGCACGGGTCAGGGAACCGAACGCTGCATCTCTCCCTGACTGACATCCTTTGTTTAACCCCAGTGCATCGGGACCGTGCAGGATGGGGACTGGAATGCCTTCCCTAATTTCCCCCGCGGGAAACTGAGAGCTGCTGTGCAGGGTGCCTGCGTCCTTCAGGAGCGGCAGATGAGATGGGTCGCTTAAGGAGGATGCCATGTGTTTTCCTGATGAGAGCTGCAGAAATTCTGCCAGGAATGGGACAGTGGCTTCCACGGTGCTGTTCTCACAGTTGATGGTTAGCTTTGTATTCCTGACATTTGGCGGGAGCAGGTCAGGGCAGGGAGAATTAAACAAAGAAAAACGCATGTTTTCTACATTCCAGCAGCATCAAAGCTTCTGGGCTAATGAAATCTGAGCTCTACTGTGCCAGAAAATAACTTACAAGCAAGAACTGGGAGCTGGCAAGGTAGAGGAGCTGGGGCAGTGCCTCAAACACAAAGCCATGCTGCAGGAAAAACATTGACGAATTCACACAGGTGGCTTCCCTGGATCTCCCTAATCCAGCAGACTGCTGAGTTCTGCCAGCACGAGAATAAAGACAGGAGGAGTATAGGAGATAACATTAACTGCAACACTGTAATGGTTCTGCACACTAAGAGCCTTTCCAACATAAAGGAGAAATAGGAGGGGTGAACCTGAGGTTCCTCCAGCACTGCCCATGATTCTTTCCCTGTGATGGAGGCTGTACATCACGAGTTTACTGGAAAAACTCTCTCATAGACTTAAACCAGCTTATGTTTGGTATCAGTTATATGATAATTATTTTTTGAAAAATTTGAACAGAACAGCTCTAAATAGAAAAAAGTACATAATCACATGCCTTGTTTGGCTTAACTGTGTTCAAATAAAGTGCATAGATGGAATGGCAGGCTTTGCTAGATTCTAAATTCATTGTGAGCATTAGAGATCAAGAGTAGGAGGGACCAGTGGATACTTGCCTCCTGAGCTGGATGGTTTTGATGCACTCTGGCACCAGTTTTGGGCCATGAGTGCTTTTTAATGGTCCATACAAATTGGTTGTTTATGTGGTTTTGCTTGGTTTTAGCAACTCTCAGTTAAGCAAAATGTGACATAATTCAAATGTAATCTATGCTGAATTGGGAATTTTCATTTATATGTGTATGCCAGTAAAATAATGACATTTCCCACGCTGTATACAAGTCATAACATATTATTTCTCTCTTAACACACACACACTCTGTCATGTTGAATACCTGCATGATACTCATAAAATGCCAGTAGCTGTGGTCTCAGGATAGTCAATATAATAGTGTAAGAAATAGGATTAATGTCTAAGCAGACTGTTATATTCCTGGGTCCCAGTCACCTGCAGATGGTCAGACTAGACAATTTCTGATCTCCTTCAACAGGCAGATCCAAAGCTTAGGACCCAGAACTGGAAATGTCTTCTTAGGTCCCAATTCTGCTCCCATTTAAGTCAATGGCAGGACTCTCACTGATTTCAATAAGAGCAGAATTGGGCCCCAAGAAATGGGTGCACAGTAGTAACTAATCTCCTGTGGGTTCATTTTCTCCAGCAGACCCTACTGGCATGATGGTAAGCAGCTAGTCCTGGACTCGGCCACTCACCGTTTAGCGTTGGTGTCGATGACGATGGGCAAGTAGTCCATGACAGCTATGTACACAAACTGTTTGGCATCGTCGATAACACTGTAGATAGCTTCAATATCCAGGACTCTGTCCTTGGGGCAGAAGAGTTTAGGTGAATTCTGTGAAGGGAAAAGTTCGAATATGGCATTAAAAATAACTGATTTATTTTCTCTCTCCCTCAGTCTTCTTGAGATGATAAGTAGTACCCATTATTTTAGTAGAGATTATTAACTAATGCCATCAGCTGTGCTGCTAGGATACTCAAAGCTACAAAGGAGAGCTGTTTGCTTACTTGCCCCTCAAAAGCCTCACCGTTTACATGTAACTGTGGGTAAAATGCAGAAGACACAGACTTCAAAACATCTGCTGTCATCAAAAAAGCTGTAACTGAAGTTACATTTCAGAGCATTTTGTTCCAAAGAGCCCCAGGACTGGTTTCTATAAGATGGAGTGTTCATATATTATTGCCACATGAGCCCGATGCTTCACTTGCGAGCAGGAATCAAGTGTTTCCTGTCAGTTGCAGGGAGATGCTGCAGTTCTGCAAGAAACTTATCTTTAAAACATAGCTTCAGGTATAAATTACCCAGCACTGAGCCGGTAAGTGGCAAGCCCAGATCTCAGCTTTTCTGCCTTCTCTCCGGGGCTGTCGAAGGCAAGGGGAAGCCAGTGGAAATTGCTCGTCTGTGGCAGATGTGCCCGGGACTTTCTGCTCTCCTGCACAGGCAGGCAGAGAAAAGTGAACCCCCTTTCAAGGTGCTTGCAGGCAACACCACCATTCCTGGGGCAGAGGTTGTCGAAGGCACTTTAACCCAGCTGGAACAGGTATTTTCCTGCCACTGTATCACCTTCTCACCTTTGTTACTTGCTTGGGTTGCAGCTGACAGCCAGATGGGTATGTTTCCTTTAGGGACAGATCCCAGGGGTTTTATTAATCACTTAATTTCAGTACACTGCCTGTCACAGTGGTTTCTTGTTACTGACTGGTGTTCTTAAGGATTTACTACAACTAAGTACAGAAAATATTAGAAAATGAACCGTAGCAAGATTTCAAGACCAATATTCCAGATCCATTCCTGAACACTAAAAAACCAAAACCTCTTACACTTTATCAGCCAGTCTGGAAGATGAGTTTGTTGCTAAGCAACACTAAGCCATGATTCCCAAGTGTAACAAAAAAATTCAATGACTGTGTATTATGCTTGTTTTATATAGCACAAACATTGAAATATGTTTCCAAAAAATGAATTGTGACTCAAGAAAAAAGTGTGAAGTGATTTAAATGTAGTTAAATAATTAAACATAATTTATGTCAATTATCTGAAACTTTTTGGAGGTTATTGCGCCGAGATGTTATTCTTAGAACTTGTATTATTTTTTTGAATTTTTAAGTTACAGAACAGCTGAAGAAAGAAATTCTTATGCATTGTCTTTTTCAGATGCGTTCAATATAAATGTCAGAAAGTGAAAGACTTCTCAGAGATAATTAGAAGAAAAATTTCAGTAAAAATTCTCACTGTAGCACTGGGCTTCGGCATTCCACTGGTTACTCTGTGGCACAGCTGATCTCTGCCCTGCAGCCAGGGACTGGTCTAGGACTTGTCTCCATGTTGTGTAGCACTTGCTGTCCTGATCAAATACCCACTTGTTCCTCCTCTTTACCTACCAGAAACAGGCCTTTATTCTGGCTGGGAACAGCACCATTCCATTCCTGGGGGTGTGCTATCCCGAACCCACAGGGAGGCAACAGCCTGTCTCTGCCCCAGGCAGGACTGCCATGGCAGCAAGGGAACTGCCTGGCTCCTGGGAACTTCCTTCTGACCCTTAGTTCAGGAACACACAGCAGCACTAACACCGGGTCCACCAAGTCAGTCCCAAGCAACTCCAGGACTGCACTTCAGAGGGTCATGCTGGCAAACACTGAGAACTTTCTAGCAGGCGAGAAATATATCGAAGAGCCTGTTTTCAGGAAGGAAGAACCGGCCCAAGTGGCTGGGGATACAAATTCGGGTAGCTCTTGGAATTGGACTTCAGTGATCTGAGCTTCTGAGTACCACTGAGTCCTTCCTTTTTTTTTCTGAAGTGAAATTTCAAGAGAAGAGGCTTCCTTGCCCGTAGGAAAGGAAAAAATCACAGAGAGGAAGTGAACAGTCTTGAAACTGAAAAAAAGAAGCTTCTGTAGAGTCTCTCTCCATCTGCCTTTGTCTAGGGTCCCAGATTCCTTAAACTAGACCTTAACCAGCCTCCCATTCTGTGTTCCCCTCCAGGACCAACTTTCAGCAGGATTTCTCCATTTCTTACAGATTTCTTAGAAAAGAGTAGGATTGAGTTTCTCAGTGCATTATCTAACTGCCCCAAAGTCCATCTCTCATTTCAGCTAGTCCTTAGGGCTCTCCAGAATCAATGGAAGTGTCCGTTTTTTCAAACCACTATTAATTCTGGCTGTCTTAGGCACTTCCACTTCCATTTTCACTCCAAAATAGTTCTCTGTCTCTCCACTGACTGGAGGAGCATGAAAACTCCTGGAGAGCGGAACATTGCCTGGCTCCCAGCAGGTGAAGGGGAACCCTGCCCTGTAAAACCACTCATCTGCACTGTCTGGTGCCAGTGGCTGTACAATTTAAGAGTGGGCTACGTGCCTTGTGTTGTTTTAGACACAACAAGGCTATAAAGCAACGGGGGTTTTCCCCTTGTTTTATAGAGAATGGAAAATAACTCTTAGCAACTTTGTTATATTCCTGATTTTGAAGGGGTAGTTTACACTCACGTAATTACTCCCAAGATGAATGACACTCCACATCTTCCATCATCTCTATCTCACTGGGTACTTTTTTCCAGTTTTGCTACATAGCTGCTGAGATGGAGGACTGCTCCATTTCTTTCCATTAAAAATACATGCACAGACAGTGCTTCCATGGGGATCACTGCCTGAATTTTAGAAGTTCTAAAATGTCATTTAAAAATAAAGCTGAAGTAGATGATCTTGTGCAGAAGTACAAATGCTTTGCAAGAGTGTGAATCCTTATAAATTACACTGATAAAAATGCAAGCTCCGATACCAAGCTTATTCCGTATCATTTTCTATGTCTGATTAATGGTTCATTTATTCCCAAGTCACTCACATTCTACCTATTAGTGTAAGTAAAGGAATCTAATTTGAAGGGTCCCTGTATCGTTTTCTGAACATCAGTGGAAAAGTGTTGAACATTACAGAGAAAGGGAAATTGAATAATGCTTAAATGAAATCCAGCATCTTCAGTCCTGGCAAACTGCATGTCATAGAAATCAGATTTAAAAACACAATATTGTGATTGAATTTCCAGGTCTCCCAAAGATCTTGTGGGTTAAGTAAGTTTCTTCCCTTCCCCTCCCCTCACTCTGGAACTCATGTCAGAACTTACCGACACAAAAGCTTCCGATTTGGTCTCGTTCAGCTGCAGTGTCAGTTTATTTTGAGTGTCGTACACTCCATAGAGTCTCTTAGACCAACTCGGAGGTATTTTATTCTTGTACCTTAATGAGCTATACAGGGCAAATATCCTTTGTAAATCCAGGACCAGGCAGCTACAGTTGTAGACGATGACGCCAAGTTCCTTCATCTGTGAAATTAAAAGTTGGATCATTAGTGATATTTTCGCTGATGGATCCGTGAAAGTATGCAGCAAGAATGCAAAAAACTTACCTTGGGTACCCCAGTTTTCTGGGTGTCAGTTTCTTCCCATGTTAAAAGGGAGATAATGATACTTTTCTCCCACAGAAAATACTCTGTAAGCATCAACATTCTCACATATAAATTGTGAGGAAAAATAGTCCAAGTCAATACAGACAGCAGAGTACAATTAGATTCTTTAGCCTTCAACAGGCACAGTTTCACTTCTCATTTAAGTAAAGGCATGTCTCCTGATCATCAAAAATCTTGTTTTGGCAGAGATTTCATTAATTGTACATCCCTAGTACCCAAGCTGTTGATAGAATTTCATTTTGAAGGTATTGTCTGGCTTTTGTAATCAAAGTGTAACCACATGCTCACTCTCTTCCCTTCCTTTGCTTTAGAACAGCTCAAGAAAGGACTGGATGCTATTGACCTCTCATTACCTGCATTTCACAATAGTTCAGCCATCTCCCAAAACAAAGCAAGAAGAAAACCTGCATGTATCTGTTGGAAAACCATATGTAGGATAAATATTTAAAGGATCCATGCTGGTTTTCTGCAGGCAAACTCTCTTGGTAGCATGCCTGAGAAGTCTGCCTGGCATGATGAAGAAAATAAGGGTAATATGAACTCTCCAGCATGCTTATTACCCTTTCACACCAAAATATTCCCACTGATGTTATTCCCTCAGATGAGATCTCCACAGTCACATGGACTAGTTCCTGGTAAGAGCGTATCTTTCTGTAAAGCCTGTGGGAACTCTGAACCCCTCACTGATGGTACCTCAGCACTTGTTCCAGTGCAATTCTCCCTGACTGCAGATGAGAACCATTCTGCAGGACTGGGCAGACGGAAAGCAAAGGACAGAATTGAACCTTGACTCTTTCTGTGGTGGGTGAACAGAAACAACAAATACCAATACTCCAGTGAGAAGGAAATTCGATGGGTGACACATTCTTCAGGTCCCCAACCTGGAAATACCACATACCTAAGAATACACGACACTGAGCTATCTCCTTCCTAAATATTTGCCAAATAGTTGCAACCACAGGAACAATACCTAATATTATTACTGCCTAAATCAGAATATTTCTGCAAGCTTCTTTAATCTGTTATCTTGCACTGATTAAATTGAAATTTGCGGATAGTTGGAAAAAATAGACATACTGCACTGCAGCCTTTCATTTCTGGATAAGCCAGTAAATTAATTTTGATGCTAAATATAAATATGAGCAGCATCCTAGGTGAAGAGTCTATTTGGAATAATATCTTTGATTTTTCCCCTGGGTGCTGGTATCTTTGAGGACGCTCCTGTATTCAGCTCTAGGCTGTCCCTGTAGTCTGGGCGCTGTTTGTCTCCAAATATTTTTAACTATACATTATCACTGTTTTCACTGTGTGCTGCCAATACAGCTCTCTTAATTGCCAGGCATGCCATTGCAGAGGACTTGCTAATAGTACTCTGTTACATCTATCTGCATAATGTGGTTTAATCGGCTTTTCATGGCTGTTAGTTGATTCTGACATAATTATGTGGTTACAGTTTTCCTTTCATTTATCAGTCCCATTATTACTATTCCACTTTATCCCTTCTATTGAAAGTAAAGATAAAAGTGTCCTCACTGCACACCAGAAGCTGCCAGGATTGCATCTGCATGAGCAGCTCTCCTCGCAACAGGAGTGCCTGCAGCGTGTCCCCTCCCTGTGAATTACGGGACTGCCCTCCTGCCTAAGTGATTCCTCCTGTACAGAGAGACAGGGAGAAAGCCAGGGGCACTAATGGGTTTTGTTAAACGCCAATTTTACAGGTCACCACGTAGCCCGAGTGCCAAAGGAAGCATCAGCCACGCCTTAGCGCCAGCCTCTCCCCACGGCCAGGAGCACACAGGGAACACAGGGACGGGACCCTCCCGTGGGAGCCGCGGTGCTGCCCCGGCCGAGGCGCGGCCGCTCACCCGCCCGCAGGGAATACGCTCAGACCACGGGCTGGAATGAAGCCATCCAGAGATGTGTTTACAGCGCAGTAATGAACGCTGCCTTCCCAACGTGCTGCGTCTCGCAGTTGGCTTCTCAAAGCACCGATCAAAGCTTTTCCTGCTTCCGAAGCTGTGGTAAGAGCTTTTCCCCACGAGGATTCCCTAATACACGATAGAGGCAGGGCTCCTTCTTTCCCTCGCTGGGAAAATACAGATATCCTCTTTACCCAGCTGCCTGTTTTCATTAAGCTTTTATAAACTTAAGTTCAAATTTGACTCAACCTGACCAGTCGATTCAAAGCTGTAGGAAGAGGGCACACAGCGACTCTGACGCTTGTTGCACAAACAGATTTTCTTAAGAAACCAGTTTAGATGTCAGCCTGTCACCCTGTGATCCTCCCAGCTTAGGTATGATACGTCCCCTTGAAATGCAAACAATACATGTATGCAGTAAAACCCCACCAGACTCCCTTCTTGTGTAACACTTATTGTGTCCAATAAGTTTGGAGACAAAAAAAACCTTGTTTCAGAAGCACCTTCTGCACTGAGCCTAGTTTTACTCCCATACTCTGAGGTGAGGAGAAACTGCTCTTCTTCCTATTAATCATGAAGCCTATAACCCTGGAGGCATAGGGAGCAGCAAGGATGTGCTAGTGACAGATTTAGTATGAAGTGGTATGACACCTAGATAAGGGAAAAGACTTTCTTCCATTTGAGAGCTGCTGTCATTACAGACTTTTTTATTTTCAGTAGTCTCAGAAGAGAAGCAGAAAAAACATCTATATTGTAAGAATCAAAATCTGAGTGTTGCTCCCTGGCTTGTCATCATGGAAACCTGCTGATAAGCATCATTTGAGGTATCTGTTGAGGTAAAACGCTTCAGGGCAGGAGCTCCTAAGGCAAGGGAAGTATTTCTTGATCCTGAGTTTCAAGAGCAATTAATACAGTAATGAAAATGTCACTGAAAAATTAAAGTGAAGAAGATCTCAAAAGATCAAAACCTTAATGAAATTAAGGAAGATAAATGTGAAATGAAAATATAGAGTCACAAATTTGATTGCCTCAAAATGGAACTGAAATGTTTGCATGGTAAAGTTGTACAGTTGCTTGTGAGTGACATTTCCAGGGCATGTGCCAGGGACTGGAGAAAGGAATGGTTATCTGCACAGAGAATTTTGTGTCCTCTCTTGAGCAGGTTTCTTCCCCTCTTTGGTAAGAACTACCATGCATGCTCTAGTCAAAGAATGAAAAATATGGGAGCTGGTTTTCCTTGGTTTTCCCCATGCCATTTACATTTGTGCAGAGCAACTGTTAAAGACTACCAAATTACTGTTCGACTTTCTTGCCAATAAGGGCTTTCTTAAAGCACCAGAAAAGTGAATAATTACACTTGGCTCAAGAAATGTAGTTTCCTCCCACTGTACAATGATACTCTAACTACAGAACTCAGTTAAGCCATGAAAAGTAATAAATATGGCCCAGATAGAAAAATAGCAATTTTTATGACAAGAGGAGGAATTCCTTACTAGATTGGACAAAAAGCAGCATTCACAAACCGGAATTTTTGCTTATTCTTTTCCCGTGTACATTCATAGGCATCCTATGCAAAAGGAAGAAAAAACATGTGAAAAGAACCTGACCAATCCAAGTTGTGGACACAGAACACCGTAAGATTCCCAAACTGAGAAACAGTGTTAGCAGGACTTTTCAGGTACGTTTGGGTCATGGGACAGAGAGGGTGCACGATGTGTCCTTACCCTGTGCTGTGCAGACCAGACAGCACATTTTATATTTACCATGAGCTACACTCTGAGAGACAACCCCACTGTGTAGGCAAGGTACTGTTTGACCTACATAACAGTGACACAATCTGGTTCACAGCTTGCAATATCTGAGTTGTGGCAAATGTAGCAGGAAGCTTTAGAAAAGCCCTTGTTTAAAGAAAAAGTTTTTAGTAGTTGTTCACACCCGAACCTGATCCTGTAAACAACAGGCAGCTGTCCCCAGGCAGGAACTGCCACTTGCCCAAAAGGTGTGGCCACTGGCAGGTGCCAGGAATCCACTGCCTGTGCTACAGAAACTCTGGATTAACTACAGGTAGCCTATTGCACACAAAATCTACTAAGTATGCTTTGGTATATGGCACAGTGTATGCATCTGTCATTTGGCTGTGTTTGAAAATGTATTTATTTGTGCATTCAAGCCTCTGCTTTTTTTAATGACAAGTTCCTAAATGAATGACTGAGCAAAGCCAGAATCACAACAGGGTAAACTAATGGAGTAACAAAAAGCACTCTATACTGATAAATCAATTACCAAAGCCTAAAAGGACCTAAGATTTCAATAGCTTCAAAAGAAAAATAATATACAATATATTCATTACCAGCTTAATGCAAACTACAGATATTTAGAGTGGTACACTCTAAATAAAATATGCTCGAATTATCTGGTTGGCCTGCACTCCAAACATACTTTATTTTTCTTTATCAGGCTTACCTGATCCCTACTGCAGACCTCCCTTATGTTTCATGTGGTATCCTTTAATACTGTGAGTATTTCCCAATCGTACACAGCACCACTGAAGGCTGCCTCTGTGCAGCTGTTCTTTACCTCTCTTTACCAAAACCTGCTGAGCAGATATGCGTGCCCCTCCCACGCCAGGCACAGGTGACAGCCGAGGGGTGGCCTGTGGCAGCAGTGCAGGAGGAGAAGGACATTCTGATGGGAGTGACCACCAACAGAGGGAGAGAGTCAGAGATGTGAGAAAGGTAAAAGTGTTTCTTTGTGCAGAGTTGTTCGCTGTGAGTGTTGTAGCTCACTTTGCTGGAAGAAGCTGACAGGGGTAGTGCTAATCACACACGCACTCAGGGTACGACCCCATTCAGGCAGCCGTCATTTTGATGTAAGCCAAATGTGCAACCTGATGCTGAAGAGGCTGAGAAGGCTGTAGCACTGCCTGGCCCCTCTCTCACAAAACCTCTGCAAGTATTACAGTCCACCACAATAGCAAAAGCCTCAGCTAACACTTCACTAGAAACTGCAACCTGCCCTTACATTCCTGAGATAAAAATCCTCCTTCTGTGCTTGGCTAGTAATACAGTCAGAGACTTCACACTTTGTTATGTTAAAATCAAAGGTAATACAGTGAAACCCAAATCCAGCACAGTCCTGCTTCTGCTCCCAGTTCCACATTTTCTTTTCAGGTTGCTAAGAAAATGGGAGCTACACTGATATTGGGAAATACTAAATAGGAAACATTAACACAAATGGGAAAGCGCTGTTTTCTCTGGAAGTTAATAAAACTCTGTCTAGCTTAAACTATCACAAAGTGAATAAATCTAAATTAACAGCATCTTTGGATGTCAGAAATCATCTAGGGCATAATAAATGTTCTTACTTGAATTTCCTGTTATTTTGACAACCACAAACCGCTTTGGAATCTTACTTACAGAATTCAAACAGATTAAATTTTGAGATTAACTGTTTCATTGTTTAATTGTACAACTTTCCTGTTTTCTATAGACACTTCTATTGAATCAATGGTATTTTTAAAATCCTACATTCAACTCTCAACCATCCTCCAATTAATCACTTTGTGAGTCTTGCACTTGGATCTCTCTTGTACCTGGCCTATGTCCTACGGTTGTGTAGGTTTTACACTTCTGTCATCTAAGGCTAAAGGTTAATTTTGTATCATGTTGGTTTTAAGTAATTTGAAAATAATTACTAGATAGAATTTCTAATGAAAAAAGCCCTTCCACTTGACAAAAGAATGCAATCTCAACCTGAGCCAGGAACTCAATCTCATCACTGAAAATGGAAAACTGTCACTCAATCTGCTGTGCTGGAAATAAATCTTAGCATGTGACTAAGAAAAGATGATGCATTTGATAGAGAGTGCACCCAGCACCGGCACCAAATGTCAGGATAAAGTCATGGCACGTTTTCACCAAAGGAAAGGAAGTGGTATAAGTGGACTGACAGTACCCCATTGAAGCTGATTAATTTGAATTGTCAGCCACTAGCAGTCCACTGGTCTTTAATTCTCACCTTTAGAAAGTGCATTCGATAGATTTGGATCTGTAGTTCTTGCAGAACAAAAGTCCCAGGAAGTCACAACTTCATACGTTATTTTTACTAATATTACCTAATGACAAAAAGCTGCCATGATAAGGCAGAGAAGATCTTTGAGGAGCTGCTAATTTTTGTGTTCCCTTCTTTTTTTTTCAGTGGTTCATAGGCCACAAACACAAAACTGCACAGTGATGCTTTACTAATTTCCACTTCACTTCAGCCTCACCATTATTTTTCATAGCACCCTGATCTTAAGAAAATCATGCTGAGAAAAAAAGATAGGCTTAGCATTTAATTTCTGCTGAAAAGTACTGCTGCTGAGATGCAAAGCAAGTTAGACACCCAGGCAGAAGGGGGGTTTGTTTTAAAATGGTGTGGTTTAAAAAGAATTTTGTGATGAAGAGGCAGCAATGCATCTTCAAAGCAGAAAACCAGAAATCCCTTGTGTCCTCATCACATTAGAAAGAAGCCCCATGATGATTTTTCTTTTTCAGCCATCTGCTTTGTTGATAGGAAAAACTCAGCAAAAATAAATTTGTTTGTACAAAAAATTCAAATATAGTTTGTTTAAACCAAGGACCACTCTGTGATGATGTTTACATAGACCCTACCACAGAATTTTGAGTGCAAGTTTGGGCTTTTTACGGCTGTTGTTGAAGCTCACTAACAAACCAAGCCCGACACATGGCTAATTGTCAGAGCAAGCCAGAAGGCAGAACTGAATCAGTTAAAAATTCGTTGCCATATAATCTATCAGCATAATTAATATCACTTGGCATAATCACAGCCTAATTTATCATTTTCAAATGACTTTTCAGTTTACAGTTTCATTACCCCCTCAAAGCAAGCAGAAGTGTCTTCTTTAGGGGAAATGGAAGCTTGCAACTGCAAGAAAATATTTGCAGGATCATGTTTGATTTATTTCTTGTTTTACTGCAGGAAATCTAATTAATGTGAATTCTAATTTGATTCTGTTTCTCTTTTGAAACACTCTTTTGTTCCCTTTATCGAAGAAAAGTGCAGGCTGGAAAGAAAAGGATGACGTTGTGTTGGCCTCCCATCTCACTGCTGGCAAGCTGCGCCAGTCTTGGCGTCATTCACACGACATTAAGAAATTCACTTCTCCAGCGGAACCATAAAAAAACCTAACAGGTGAAGTGAAAGACCCTGCTAGCTTCTGAAAAGGGCTGGACTCTCCTTCCCCACGCACGTGCGGGAACCTCCCGCAGCCCCTCTCCCTCTTCCCTGCAGCACAGCCTGTCCTGTCAGCCCTTATCTCGCATTCTCTTCACGCAGCTGGAAATCACAGCACGAGCTCTTAGCATTTGTTCTCATCCTATGTAATGCTGCAAAGGGCAGCCTTCATATGTCTTCTGCTGTACAACAGAGAGAGGAGAGGGCAAAGGGCTGGTCTCAGAGTAAGGGCAATATTTATATCTAAACATTTCTCTCAAAGCACACGGTTTCTTTGGGGCTTTCGGATCCATGGCCTTCAGGGAAATGCAACAGCGTGTAGTTGACTAATTGGATGCATTATTTATAACATTACTGACACACACAGTGAGTTTTCCTTTTGCAGACTGAATAGAGATTGGTAGCAGGCGTGCTGGGGACACAAACTGGGACAATGACATTGCACATGAATTATTGCTATAACTGTTGAGCTTTGCCAGACTACCTGATCAGAATTAGAAGCCTATGTTCTTGGTGTAAGCAGAGGGCCACGGGCACGCTAATTAATTTTTGACTGAGCCTTGATTAAATTCAGTGTACAGGACCTTGAGGTAAGCTAGAAATCCAAGCAGTTTAGATAGGTAAGGCAATTCAGCAAAATGGTACACAGGCAGCCCCAGAACAATGGCTAGCCAACATGAAAATCTATTCTAGAAATCCACTGTTGCTCTACGTCTTTTTCTCCTGAGTAACCATCTTAGATATTTGTGATGTTTCTGGCTGCTTCAACGTGGAAGCGATGTCTCCTGTAAAGATCTGGTCCTGGTATAGGCCCCTAGGAAGAAAACTTGTAATTAAATTAATACATCATATTTCTGCCTCCTGACTCTAACAATAAAATTTGGAACACAGAATCACAGACTGTGTAGGGCTGGAAGGATCCACTGGAGGTCATCTAGTCTAGCCTCCCTCTTACCAGAGTCATCCTAGAGCACATTGCACAGGATGGCATCCAGACAGTTCTGGAACATCTCCAGTGAGGGAGACCCCACAAGCTCTCTGGACAATCTGTTCCAGTGCTGGGTCACCCACACAGTAAAGAAGTTCTTCCTCACAGTCAGGTGGAACTTCCTGTGCATTGGTTTCTGGCCACTGCCTCTTGTCCTATTGCTCGGCACCACCGAGCAGAGCCTGGAAACATCCTCTTGACACCCTCCCTTCAGATGCTGATAGATATTGATGAAATCCCCTCTCAGTCATCTCTTCTCCAGGCTAAACAGGCCGAATTACCTCAGCTATTTCTTGTGAGGTGCTCTAGCACTACATTTGAAAGAAATGCCTAATAAGCCATCATACTGATTAGAAAAAGTTGCCTGTCCAATACCACGATTCTCATGACTTCTGCAGTTCTCTGAAGACACACTTAACAATTCTGTTTGCAGGCGCTGCCTGCCCAATACGCCTCCCTCATGCAAGGATTAATAGTTTTCCACTGAGCAGTTCCAGGGAAATGTCAATGATTTCACTGTTTTGATGACTGCTGTTTACTTAGAAAAGTTAAAAAAGGTGACTGCATGATGACTTCTAAACCAGGCCTTGATGCTTATGACGACAATTTCAAAATCTGAAAAGGTTAGTGATGACATTAATGCTGCACATTCATATGGAAGGAATGCTTTGTCAGACTCTATTTTGTTCTGCTTGATGACTTATGGGTATAGAAAGATGAGATTTTATTCTGAACTGCAGAATCATTTGTCTTTTATAGAATGACTGAAATGATTGTCTTTCCTTACCCTGACTCACGGAGATTTATGCCACGCTATTTCAGCCTGATTTACTGTGTGTCGCTTCCACAGGACAATACTAAATCCAGCTTTCCATGAAAGGATTCAAACTTTCAGGCAGGAGGTGACTGGGCTCCATTTGGGAACCTTTTGGAGTTGAGGCAGTTCTGAATGAAGACATTTTTCTAGAGGGGAACTGTCATCTGTGCAATATCAAAGTGTGTGCGCGTGGGTGGAATCACATATTGGGAATACACTTTCATGATTATTTTAATGTTGTTATTTTAATTGTTTAGCTGAACAAGATTGATCTGATGGGGTATGCTAATAACTAAATCCCTCTGAGAGGAATCTGCCTCCATTTGTTAACATCGCTGACCAAGATTAGTTGCCAGCAAGTTCTTGTGGAAAATGACAGAATAGACCGTGGTGCGTTTGCTCCCCCAGAGACATTTGGCTGGGGTTTAATGAACAAGTCCTCTTTCAGCCTATCATAAATCAAATTTTTGGGAAAGTGGTGGATTTACTGCTTTTTTTATACCCATGTAAGTTTACTGCTTATTTCACACTGCCAATGAGTAGATCACTGCAAACAGGCTTTATAGAGATGTGCCTAGAAACAGTTTTCATCTCTGTGACCAAGGGTTTGGTTTTTTTTTTTCTTTTCTAAAGACAATTCAACTGCCAGGTGAGCTATTTGTGATGCAGTTTCTGGGAGATCCTCCCAAACAGCTTTTATAAATTTCAACAGCTTAACTTTTAGGCTACTGAGTCTTATCCCTAGGCCATGGACTCATGCAAGCACACCTCACCAGCACTGTCTATTCACCACAGTATTTGCTTCAAGATAGCAGAAGGGGTCTTAAAAACTGTCTCTTTTTTTGCACACACTTTTATGGATGATTTTCTATCCTGTGTGCAGTGGCGTACAGTTTGTGTTCTGGCAGCAAATTCCTACATGCCTCCAGTTCCCTAAACACTTTTAGAACCCATCCAAAATTCTCAAGTCTGATATGCTGTACACTGATATTATTTGTCAAGTATCTGAGGGACCAGTAATAAACTAGAACCAATCACATTCTCTTTGCAACATCTATGACTCTTAATTAAGATGCAGTGATGGTATGGCAAGTATTAAAAAGCAAGCAAATAATTATGAGATTTGTTTTACTGGAGAAAGAACCTTCTATTTCCCTTTGGGTTTTGGAGATCCAACTACCTGAATATGCCTTGCTGCTTTGGAAAGAAGTCAGTTCATCCATTCAAAATGGATATTCCATAACTTTGCTCTGCAGGCTTATTATTTATTGATTTACAATCTACTATTGATTACTCCAACAGCAGGAAAACCTGTTCACAGGACTTCCACAGCAACTAAAAAAAAAAAAGATGAGAAGAAAATAGAATCACAGAATGGTTTGGATTGAAAATGTCCGTAAAGATCATCTAGTTCCAATCCCCCTGCTACAGGCAGGGATGCCATTCAGTAGATCAGATTGCTCAGGGTCCCATCCAACCTGGCCTTGAACACTTCTAGGGATGGAGCATCTACAGTTTCTCTGGGCCAACCTGTTCCAGTTCCTCACTACTCTCAGAGTAAAGAATTTCTTCCAAATATCCAGCCTAAATCCACTCACATTAACCCCGGCATTCAGCAGATATTCAGGTATCCAGCTACCTGAATGCTGGAATGCTGCTTTGGAAAGAACTGAGTTTATCTGTTCAAACTGAATATTCCATCATTTTGCTCTGCAGGATTATTACTTACTGATTTACAATTTATTGTTGATTATTTCAACAGCAGAGAAACCTGTTCTACAGCACTCTCAGAGCAACTGAAAAAAAATCAACAAAAAATCAAAAAAAGAGACAGGATCTGTAATTTCAGAGGTCAGAAACAAAGTGATGAGCATATTCCTACAGTCAACAGAAATCAAATAAAAACATGCAGAAAGCTGTTGATGTATTTTGCCCTCCGCTACACTAAATACAGACACGTGATGCAGATGATGCATTGATGAGTGTGCAAATGGAGCACAACAGTGGGAGAAGCATGACAAACAGGAATAACTTCCTAGCTCCTCAGAGCTGGGAATCAGCACTGCACCCAGAGAAACTAGCTGAGCTGAGAAGGCTTTCTGGCTCCAAGTGCAAGGTAAATATATAAATCTCATGCTGTTTTCAGTCAGTAAATCACAAACCCAGAAGCCCACAGGAGTAAGGAGCACACACAAGACTCATGTGGAGCAGCCACATTACCCATGTTCCTGTTCAGCTCTAGCCAGCCCTCTGTGAGCAGTGCACAGCAATGGTAAGCAAGAGACAAAGAGTCCTTTTGCTTCGCTGATATTTATTTGTAAATATTGGATGCATAGGTAAAAAATTTCAAGCAGAGTAAGGATAATGGGCAACACTGACTGTCCTGATTTACTGGATGTAACTGAGAAAAAGCAGCCTGTCTCAGTTAAAGAATCAAACAAAACATTGTATTTCCAAAAATGCAGACTTTACACCATGATAAATGCATGCTGTAAGTTCTGCACATTTCCAAGAGCAATGTATCTCTCCCAGTCCCCTAACCCTTGGGGAGAAAAAAAAAAAAAAAAAAAGAAGAAGGAAGAAAATAGAAAAGCTGCAATTTTAGAGATATGTATCAGCCACTAAACTGCTCTAGATTTGGTCAAAGATAGAAACCCCAGCCAAAAGCTCTTAGTGAAAATAATAAAAGTATTTTCAGCCTGTCCTTTGAAGGACAAGCTGTAATAGCATCATAGCAGAGTTCTGACAATACGACTAGATTTCTATGCAGCAGGAAATAGAAAAAAGTAATAAACAGTCTAAGTAATAAATTACTAAAAAAGTAATTGTCAATACAGCTCTCTAATATCTCCTTATACCTGCTTTCTTCACCTATTGCCTCATTCACCTACGCTTGAAGATCTGGGTTGCATTTTTCTGTTATCTTTAAAACATTAGGCAGCTCAGGAAATGATCCCATAGAAAGAAAACCCATGAAGGTTTTTTTTAAGGATTGGATCACATGGATAACAGCATATCAAAACTTTTTAGAAGGAGATATTCTCTGTCTTATGTAAGAGAGATTTATTAACACAGAAATACAAATTTAGATAGAGTACACCGAGATTATGTTGCCTGTATTTTCAGTCTAGTGTTTACCCATCTGAGCTTGATTGAACCTCAGTGGACAACAAAGTTGAAAGAGCCTTGTTTCATGTTATAGGACACTTGAGACTGTGCTCAGTTTACTAATAGCAATATGATACTGAACACCACTGGGACAGTAAGAAAATTAGGCAAATTACTAGAAGAAGATGGCAAAAACTGACAAAGTGCACGTTAGGGACAAATCTGTAATTCATACTGGAACAACACTGTATCAAATAGAAACTCTCAATATAACTTTTACTTGACTGAAAAGATGGAATTCTACTGTCAGACAAAATATCTTATCTCAAAAGGACCAGATGCACCGTTACATAACTTCAAAAGACTCACTCAGATAAAAGTTCAGAAAAACGACTGACTGATTATAGCCTGCTTTTGCTCTATAAGTTCTGTAAAGATCATCAACAGAAATTGCAAATGTGCAGATCTTGTCTCAGTGATCAGTTTTGAGAGGTGGCTCTGCTATAGCAAGATTCTGGGGAAGCTGGAAACAAATAAGATCGTCGTGATGTATTTTGAGAGATATAGAAATCCAGTATTTATTACACACTGGCTTTATTGGAGGACAATTTATTTCGCACAAATAAATAGAAAATACAGTGTTCGATGGTATAATTTGAGGAAATCATCATTCCCCTTTCCCTGGGAGTGATACATAAAAAGAAACACAGGTTGCATTTGCTCCTGGCAGCATTCCAGAGATTCTTGAATTTTGGGAAAGTTTTTATTAGGATCTATATCCCCAGAAATGAAGACCAAGAGAAGAAGGGATAATTCTGGGATGAATTTTGTCCCTCCTAAGTGGGGCCTTTGAGCTATATCTCCTCCTTATGAGTGTCCTCAATATAACTGGGATGAGACTTTCGAGTAAAGAACCATGTGGATTGCTTCCAATTTGATTTTACCCACCACAACCAATCAAAGGTTTGCTCCTCTAATATTCCCAGAAACATAAATTGCCCCAAACCTTCCCCTTCAAATGCAGTGCTTAATACCTGAAATACCATCATGTACCAGCTCCTGTCATCTCAGAGTAGGATGAGAAAGAGTCTGGGTTTTATCAGTCTTTTTGTCGCAAAAGATTAGAGGAGAAGGTGGTACAGATGAATTCAGACTGCTGCTTTTGTCTCCTGTTTTCTATGTTATAGGAAGGACAACGTGAACAACTCGACTGAAACCCCCATTATTTCTCAAACCAGTTCTGTCCTGTCTGGTGATAACAAGCAAGACAAGCAGACACATTGCAAGCGCTCTTGGAGACATCCTGCTGCAAGCCTTCCTATAGCAAAAGTTCATAAAAAACTGACTCATACTAAAACAAACCAAATATTGGCTCATCAGTTCTTACTTGAAATGGACACACACAAAAACTGTACCTTTTGACCAACTGAGGTTTTGGGGGTTTCCTCTCTCCCTTTTTTTCCCTTTTTGTTTGTTTGTTTGTTTTCCTAAGGGGTATAGGCTTATTGACTTCACAAATTTCAGAATCCAATATATTTTCACTGTAAGTATGCACTTGATTATTTATATTTATCGTAAAAGACATAACTTTGTTTATCTACTGTATCTACAGATGATTAATAGATCTTTTTTTGATTGATAGCTCTCATAGCTCTCCATCTCAGCTAATTTGACTGTGGATTCAACTGAATTATTAACAGAATAAATGAACCGGGCAGCTCATTCCTTATCCTTCAAATAAAAATGATAATTCATAATTGCTACAACTTTCATGTGCTGCAGGACTCAATACTAACGAGACTAGTATGCTTTACATACTAATAACCATAATGAAAAAAAATTTCATGGAGAGTTTCTCATTCACACACTGTCACATCTCACCTTCTACAGTACTTTGGCCCTCTTGGGTATTTATTTAACATCTTAGGTACATCAAATAAAAACCTAACTCCTCAGATTAAACAGGTCTCTGTTTCCAACCTGATAAAAAGTGTTGGGACAGTTTATCTAATTTTCCAGTTACCTTAAATTATGTAGATAAAATCAGCAGTTTGTAACTTATAACAACAAGAGAGTAAGAGGAGGATGGAGAAGAAGCTGACTGACAGGGAAATCCTGATGGATTTTTAAGATGAAGGGAAATCAAATGCCTTTCTGAAGTCTTACTTTATGCTGGTGAAAACAGAGACATGAAATGAATGGGAAAATGAGAACAAGATCACATGGTTATTTTTTTGTCCTTAAAGAAGTATGTTTTCCAGCCTGGTTGGGTTTTTTCTACCCTTTAAAAAAACTGTAATTTTTACAGCCTGATTGTTTTCTGTCCTTAAAAAAATTATATCTTGCAGCCATTCAGCTTAAACTTATCTGAATTTAAAATGATCAGAAGAACGAACAATCCAGAAATGACATGGGACTTAAGAGGCATCTTAGAAAGAAGAAGCCTCTGCTAGCAGTTTCTACACAGCTAAGAGAAAAAATCATGGGTCTTCTTAGGAACTTTGCCTCAACATCAGCTGAGCCAAAATTTAAGCAGGAATTTTTGAGATAATGCTTTTAAGATGTGCCAGGCAAGAGAGAGCAAATGACTACCTGAGGTGGATCTACATATTGGGGTTTGTTTAAGAACCAACAAGATGGGAGCTTTTGCAACTACTTGATTACATTTCACACTTTTCATCCACATCTTCTGTTCCTGCACGGAAGTGGCTGCTGGCCCCAGATGCTGAGCAGAAAGTCGGGTCCATCCCTGCTGTATGGCTGCTCACCTGTCTCAGGCATCACCAGCCGGTGGTTTTGGTGCATCCCCTGGCTTCCATCTTACCCACACCTCTCTAATCTCCAGGATCTTTCTCATTTTAAAGACTTTTCCTCCCGTCAGGAACTTCCCCTTTTTTTGTTAGTGTCCCTCTCCTTTGTTTCAAGACCACATCCTCCTGGAACCCCAGACAAGCCACTTCACTTCAGTCCACATGTTCACAGTCAGACTCCACAATTCCAGGGAGCAAACAGCAAGCTTCTACTTGAGACTTTGAACATTCAAATTTGATCACTAACCTTCACACATACACTCAACTACCTGGTACTGTAAGTATTCATGACTTATGGCTCAAGCCATTTTTTTTTTGCCTACAAGACTAGCTAATATTAGCCTGATTTCACTTCCATTGAAGAAAATTGGATTAATTTTACTTGTTTCAGGAATTCTCAGTAACAGTGTTTTCCAAGAGCTGATTACTTGTTGCACATAAATGCATTTTTCTGAAGTGGTCCAACTAATCCATTACAGTTGTTTGCCCACTGGATTCAATTATTCATGTGTGAATAAACGTTTTCCAAAAATGTTGCTAGTATAAAAAGCTCCAGAAATGTTCATATGTATTACAAACCTCATGCTCCTTAACAGAATTAAGGAACTAAATGCATTTTCAAGCTTTGCTGGAACTACTGGAGGGAGTAATGGAACAGAATAAATATATGATACATTTTGTATGGATTATAACAATTGTTATATAACCAATTTCTTTTATTGAGTAATAATAAGCTGAGTCAAGGAACTAGAAACTAGAATACAGCCCCATGGCCCCATCTTGATGGCTATTAGTTCAAGCCACAGGCAAAATTTAATCAGTACACGTACACAATTATAGGCATGTTTGAGTGACTCATTTTTTAGTTTTTTTTATCAGTACATATAAATTTACCAGCAAGAAACTAGATGATTTCACTGGTAAAATCTTACGCAGCTTACCATATCTAAGAAAGTGGCAAAACTCTGGTTCTTCATAACTGTCAATTTTCAATGGGTTATGTAACTGGGTAATATTTGGATGTATTGATAACGGCAGAAAAAGATGCATCCCTGACACAAAATGTAGATCTGTACAAAGAAAAATTCAAAATATTCCACTATGAATGAAAAAACATCCAATTTTTGTAAAATCCTGTTTTCAGGAACTCTAAACAGTACATTTCCCTATGGGGTTTGATTTCAGACTGAAGCAGATAGCTGGCATAGATGATTTCAGCCAGAATTACCACAGTTTTGACAAATTTTCAATTTAACTGAAACACAGTTTTACTTGAAAAGTAATAATGTGCTCTTAGCCTTGCTCATAATTTCAAAGCTGACACTCCGGCAAGTATTAAAACTTTGACAGCAGAGGCACAGGATATGTGCAACTTTAAAGGTTATTCTTAAGTAATATCTACAGCATATGAAGATCTCTCCTTGATGCAGAAAATTTACTTCTAAAGAAAATACTCGTATTGCTTCTTGTCAGTGCTGGCAAGTCAAGAAAATAGCAACCAAACAAAATAAGCTTCTATGAGACTGATTTCTAGAATCCAGCTTATAACCATGAAGAATTCTCCACAAATATTGCAAACCCAAAGCATTTAAGTCCTGATGATGTTTTCCAAGGAGCTGTTAAATTATTGTTTCAGCTTTAGATTCAGGCCTCCTAAGAGACAAATGATGCTAACAGACTTGGCTGGGGTTTTTTTTGGTGTCAGGAAAAAGGACAAAAGAGGAAGAGGGAGAGGGAGAGGAACCGGATCCCTCATTTGCAGCTACGCTGGGACTCTGGTAATTAGAACCTGTGGGAGATATATTTCCCCAGCGAGGGCTCAGCTCACCGTGGGTTTTAAGATTAGGTCCCACACATGTGCAAAGCATTTTGCTTGAGGAAAGGACTCAGAACAAAATGACAGAGTTCTGTGCTTATTTTGCTTCTTAAGTGAAAAGGAAAGTTCAAGACAGATTATTATTTTAGGACAGCATATCACATCTCTTTGACAGTTGCCCTGATTTATGAACCTGCAACTCTGGGGTTAGGGAATTGAATACTCATATCTAACGTCAACAGGAGCCAAGCATCTAATTTCCTTTGGCTCTTCTAAAACCCCAGCATACATTTCTCAACTAATTGAAAGCAGATTCTCTTTTACTGTAATGCAGAGAAATTTCGTTTTGTATTGCACACTCTCTCTTCTGAGCTTCATCTTATAACTACATATAAAAATACACTGTTATATGACAATAATATTAAAAAAGTCCAAATGCATGCAGAAAAAGAGTGATAAAATTAACAGTGAGGAATCACTTTTGAAACACTGGCCTACAAGTAACTGGCATCAAAGTTTAACGCAGATATATTACAAGATTTAAGATTTACTTCAGCACAAGAAGACCAAACCTATATGGAATTGTATAATCTGTGATGAAGATCATAAATACATAAGCAATATATAAATAATAAAATAATCTGTGTGGTAAATGTGCTTCTTTACTCCACATTTATTATTTTCACCAGTACTCAAACCCCCAAATAGAAGAGGCTTCAAAGCTAAACTATTTATAAGCTAAATAAATCCTATGAAGAGCTATTTTGTTATGACAGAACAGTTTAGCTCATGAGGCACAGATAATGTACAAACATTTCCTGAGCCGTCCAAAAGCCCAAACTGTATGTTCTTACATTGACTGAAAATAAAACATCATCTTTTCCAAGACTTTCTCTAACAACATTGTTTTTCTACCAGTATTCCAGATTCCTTTGTAAACATACCTTTTAAGTAAATTAATACCATAGGAAGAGCAAAAATGCATTTATTCAATTTCATTACTAAAATGGCTGATTTGCTTTTACTCAGACTTCCAGTCTCTTAGCTCAAAACAAATCTTAAAATGCTCAGCACAACCAAGACACACCTTCTTCTTTACAAAATCATTAGAACCTCTGTTCAAAATTATTCCTGTGTTTCTGAGATTCTGCTCATATTTAGAAAGCATGCTTTTTTACAGCAACTAGTTACTACCTAGGACTACTTCTTTTCCCCCTCTGTTGTGCATTTCAGTTACTGAGGTCTCAAAGCACAGGTTTCACTCCCTAAGTGTGGCTGAGAGCAGCCTCCCACAGCCAGTGGTATATAGCAAAAATGAACATGACAGCCACTAATGACCCTGAGACTGTTGCAGAAAGAAAAAAAAGGCAGACATACCTACAAAAAGGCAAATATGCTGTGTTACTGATGAATTCCTCAAAATGGTCACAGACTGTAGAGAGTTCTTAGCATTGGTTGCTGACAGAGGCCTTCGTGTGCATCCTTCAACTCTCACATTTATAAGGAATAAAAATGTGGAATGCTCTCTAATACATGCAGCATTCAAAAACATTATGCTATTTGCCTTTCTGTACCCATAAATCTGACCCTCCCCAAAGGTAGTGGGTATTCCAGTACAATTATCCATTTGGAAGTGTTTCCAAATTTTGGGTTTGCTTTTTTAAATGGCAGATCAGAGGGACTAGGTCTTGCCCATGATATTACCACAGACTTTCCATAGTGGTTTGTTTACCAATGGGTTTGCTTACTTTTTTTTTTTTTTTTTTAAATAAGTAAACTGGAACATACAATGACCATCACAGAAATCAATAAAAACAATCAAATATTTAAAATTTAAGCATAACCATGGAAGATACCTGTTATAACGAAAAGAAGCAAAATTTATAGTAATATATTCCTGCCAACACAGAAGAGTCATCAAAACCGGGGCAGTACAGTTTTTGATGCTGGCCCTTTTGCCAGTAAACTATCAGAAAAGAGAGATATCCAAGTGTCCTCAAAATGTTACTTTTTTTTCTCATTCTACCCTCAAAGAGTATAGGATTACTTTTTCCACTAAATTACCTGTCCCAACGATCTCCAGTCTAGGCTGGCACTTCCAATGTACACGTGCTGTTTATCAACAATCCAGAAAGACGACTGAAGCCGACCTTCATTATATGCTGACATGTTCATATACAACACTTCAGCACCTAGAGATTTAAGGACAAAATAATAAATGACATTACTTAATATGAGGTAATTTACATTATTAAAAAAAGAAATTACTTCACATTTCGTGGCCTCAGTTTCCAAAATTAGTGAGGAATGAAATGAAACATACCGTTAAGGTTTAAAATCAATGATACACATTGTTACTGTCCCAATATTTAAGACTTTAATTAACATATTTTCCAGTTATATGAAAAAACATTTACTTAATGCACGTCCCAGGTATAGGGAACATTCCCATGTGTTATAATGTTTACCTAATTTCCTTCCATTTTAGAATCAAATAATCGATTTTTTTTTTTCCCCAGCACTGTATATTCCTAAAAATAGTTCATTTCTGAATTTCTATTCTGTAGCACAAACCAGCTACACATTGCAATAATGACCTTTGAAATACGAATACAATTAAAACCCCTGCTTAAAAAGCAGACTCTGCTCTGCCCCTCCTGCCCTGTGCAATGGTTTGAAAGAGGTGGATGTGGTGGCCATGGCTTGAACCAGACCGTGACAAGAGGAACATGGGTGGAGAATTAAGGAGCAAGGAAGTAAACAAAGGTCTAAATAAAGGATGTTGAAACTGCTCTTAATCTTGCTAATCTGTGACATTCAACCTACCACTCTGAACAGTACAGTTTTAACAAGGATTATAGGCCACTGAAATCAAAGGAGCTCCTTGTTGGCTCTATCACATTACCAGGAATGTCTGAATTGGCCCCATCTATATGTTAGCAGAACTAAATCCAGAATATGTTTAATATTAGGTAAGTTTAGGGAATTTCCCACACCATTATTGTTCTTTCAGTGCTCCGGTGTTTGCAAAATTAGGTGATTAATCTGAATTAATCATTGCTGAAGGCATTTTACAGTAACCCACTCATCTTCCCATTTCAGTCATGACTAACCAGGGAAGAGAAGTGACAGTAAGAGCAGCCTAGGGGACAGTAATGGCACCAGCCATCTCCTATTAAACATTCATGGGGTCTCCAGTACCATGAATTCCGATAATGGTTGAATATGAGTCACAACTTTAAAAAAATTCCAGGATGCATAGAGAACTAAAACGTATTTCTTTTCATTGAGCTTCCTATTTTTGATCTCTCTTAAGAAACATTTGACTTGCAACTTTAGGCAACAGGTACTAGAGCTAAATATTTCTTTATTATTATAAAAACTGTAATGTTACCCTGAAAAAATGGTTCTAAAAGTTCCAACATCAAGAAAAGAAGAAAGATCAGGTAAGGTGCCACTTACCATGACGCACCAAACATGCAAAATAGGATTTTGAGCACATTACAGAGTTTGGTTCATTGGTCAATTGCATTTTGTGCAACTCAGCTATCTTTCCAATTTTTTTGTACGTTTCATTCACCCACACTCATCTATGCTTAGAAACAAAGATTTTTCCAATTTCCTTGGAACGTATTGCTGCTACTTTCAATTCATGCATCAACGAGCAGAACTGTGCTAATTATTGAGAAAATGAGTGTGAAATGGGAAAAGAAATCAGAAAACACTACAGCAGGTGTTAAATGGTTTAAATTGTTTTCTGGTGAATAAACAAAACAAAAGCAATTGCTATTAGCTAAGGATAACCATTCTGTAAGGCACTAAACTTCTAGCTAGTGATCCGAAAACTTTGTTTAAAATCAGGTTTAACAAAGCAGTTTGCCTTGATGATGTTTTCTTTCCATACATCCAATTTGCAGCATTAAATAGCAGTATGAATTTAACACCCACCAACACACCTACACCAAACAGGTTATAAATGAAATGTTAGGAATTTTGCATAGGAAAGATAAAACAATAGGAAGCAACAATGAGCTTTCTTCTCATAACTGAGAGCCTAAAATAAACACAATTTTAAAACATTTTTGAAATATCCAATCACAAACAAAAATGCTGACTGCCAAAGTTATAACAGGAGACTATTTAACCAGTAATACTAAAATTAAAAACAGCAGACATCATCAGTAACTTGACACAAAATTCAAAAGTTGTAAACCACCAGAATTGGTTGGCGTGGGTTGTTCAGACATGGGCATAAGCAGTGGGATGGGACTATCACTCTAAAATATAATCTAGGCTTCAATTACCAAAATAGTGAACATAGCAGTGCAGAAGATACTGCTATCACATATACCACTAAAATCAAAACCTGGAACCCAATTTCTTTTCCTTTTGGAAACAGCCAACTGATAAGGGAACAGGTGAGGAAGCAGTATCTCCAAGTTAATTAAAATAAAAGTCATGTGTTGCAAAGAGCAGCTGTTGTGCAGCCTATTAATGAGCCCTTACCTTTTGATGAAAGGAAACATGTATCAATATTGATAATTGCCTCTGTTCCAGAAGCCCTTGAGATGCTTTGTTAAAATGGGCTTATCAAGCCTTCAACACAATCCACCATCCCTAGCGTGGTCCAGGTCCCATGAGGAAAATAAATTGGACTGATCAATATGTGAAGCCATAACAGAACTCTCTGTCATGCTGCAGTCTCAATTACACGAAGCTGTGAGTCTGCTGAGTTCAACCAGAAGGGCACATTTGTAGGCTTGATTGCTAATAAACATGCCAAATAAATCCGACTATTTTGTTTCACTGGAGATTAAAATTCAGGATGAGAACTTAGAGAAAACCAGTGCTGTCACTTAAAACTCAAGTGGATTTGTCTGTCCCTTAAAATTGTGCATTCTAAGGGCTGAGACAGATTACAGATCTTCTGCAGAAAAAAAAACCCACAAAAAAAGAGACACTGTAGCGATCAAAGCACGTTCTAAGTAACAGACATTTATCTGAGTACTTTTTCTTCTAGGTGGGGAATTTTTTCACACTGTATAAGGGAGATGACTGATGCAGTCTGGGATGCATGGAGGGGGCCCCGCCATTGAGAGCCTGGACATTCTGCATGTGAGGTGAACACAGCCCCTGGGAAGTGCCAGGCTGCTACTGAGCCTCTAGCTTTGTCTCATAATGCAGGAAGAAAACAGGAGGTATCAGTAGTACTGCAAGAAAGACTGACTTTTCATCCATTAAAAAATGAAATCCAGTTCCCGAAGTAATCCCAAAGAAGAGGGATGGACCAAGCAAATGCCAGTTCACAATTTCTAGCCTTGCAACAACCTGTTTGGTCCAGCTGCCTGCTCTCAGATGCTTCACTAACAATGTCTGAAAGCTACAGGGCAAGCTTGACTGCAAGAATAGGAACTTCAAAAGGATTGGGATTGTTCATCCTAGAGAGAAGGCTTCAGGGTGACCTAATTGTGGCCTTCCAGGGCCTGAAGGCAGCCTACAAGAAGGATGGAAGTAGACTTTTTCCAAGGGCATATTGGAAAGAGGGAAGGACGAGGGGGAATGGATTCAAACTGAAAGAGAATAAGTTTAGATTAGGTATTAGGAGAAAACTCTTTACTGTGAGGGTGGTGAGGCACTGGAACAGGTTACCCAGACAAGTTGTGGATGCCCTGTCCCTGGAAGTGTTCAAGGCCAGGCTGGATGGGGCTCTGAGCAATGTGGTCTAGTGGAAGCTGTCCCTGCCCATGGCAGGGGGCTGGAAGTAGATGATCTTTAAGGTCCCTTCCTACCCAAGCCATTTCACGATCGTAGGAACCTAAACCTAAGACATTTTTTACATATTTGAGGCAAAGCACTAAACTCTTAGCAGGAGCCTTTGATGAAGAGCTCATCACATACACGCTGTCATGAAAAACTGTGTCAGACACATTCTTGGTGCAGCTGTGTTGCGGCTGTGGATTTTACTGCTGCTCAAGCAAGGTCACCAGACAGCTACACAAACTGGGAGATTCTTCTTCATGGGAGATGGCAGGAGTCTGGAACTCACGGGGCTGCCACTTGGCCTCCGCATCCAAGTTTACGCAACAGTCTGGAGAAGGTGAACCGTCAGTGGAGATGTTCACTTTCTTGAGGCTTTGGATCCAACACCTGTGAGCAGCTTAGGACATCGTCCTTGTACTGAGGCAACATCATTATGCCAAATCCCCTCACTGGTGGATGCAGTAAATAATTTTTGTAAGGAAGACCCAGAAAGAGCAACTGTTTAAGCTGCTATTATCACAGCTGCCTTAAAAGCAAACATGCAAATTCTGCTTGCCACAGTTTTTAGCAGTACCAGTTACAGGCTAAACTCACTCTGGAGTTAGCAAACATAACGCCCAAGAAACAGAAGCTGCATTTGCTTGCACCATGCCTAAAATTGGTCTTCTGTCTTCACAACTTTCTTACTTTCACTACAGTGTTTTTAAAACCAGAGAGAAAGAAAAATAAGGGGAAGAACTTAAGGAGTAAAAGGAGAGCCAGAGTTATCTGGGAAGTTGCAGCAACAGTGACAGGCAACACACAAGAGGCAGAGCAAGGATGAGAAAAGCACCGAGAGCCCTGACCTCAGAAGCCCCGACATTAGGAAACAGTGCTGCAGCAGAAGAGAGGGCGGAGAGATATGCAGATACATCACCTGATAGCACGTGTTGGGACTGCACTGTGAGAGCCCTAGGAGAGAGTTCATGGAGCCAGGCAGGGCTCTGCTACCTCCTGCTAGGCACAGGAATGTTGTAAAGGTGGACAAGGTGAACGGGGTCTTTTGAATGTCTCTCCTTCCCCATTTTGGGAAAACAGAGCTTGTCAAGTAGAGGTTTCAGCAGGTGATGGAAGGGGAACACATTGGGGTGGGGGGAGCTAAGACAGGGGAGTGGGAAGGTTGTAGAGCGATCACAAAGAAGAAGGGGCAGCAGGGTACAGGGAAGTGCTGATATATGAAATTAGTCTGGCCAGGGAAAGCAGAACTGCTTACAGCTCTCATATATTTGCAGTCTGAACCTGACAAATGCACCTGCATGTCCAATCCACTGTGCATCTTCCAGGCCCTGTTCCCCATGTCACCACAAAGCTGGCCACTGTAGCAACAGCTGCCCTCTCCTGCTTACCCCATTGTTGTCATCCCTTCACTCTCCTCATTGCCACGTCCATACACTTTGCTCACACGACAATTTTTCCCCCTCTCCTAATTTTCTGTGTGCCCAAGCAAATACTGCTAAGTAATGAGACCTTCAAAAGGGAGAATGTGAGCTGTGGCCTCTTTGTTTCACTCCCCTGCCGACAGCCACTTGGCACTCACAGATTCACATTTTTACCTACGCTTTGGAGGGCAGCCCCAAGTCAGAGCCAAGAGCAGACTTACCCAGTCCATTCCACAAACCCTGGAGCTCACAAGCTCGTGCCCACTCGAGTACAGCCGGTGCTCGAGCAGCCTGCAGGACATTTTGCACGGCCTCTCTGGGGGCCTAACAGGTGGCAGCAGTACTTGCCATCGTGCCATAGACCTTCCTTATTCTTTCAGCTAAACTGCCTTTTCAGATCAGCATGGATGCAGTTAATCACCATGTGCTTACTCAGCAAGAGCAACAAAAGAGCCTTTATTACCCTTAGGTCCCACGCTTATTTTTTAAAATACAATTTGCTCATTAGGATATGGATGTGTCTGCATATAGATACATAAAGTGAATGTCTCTTTCCCTACATTTTGCAACATATGCTTTCATTTATTTGCTTTTGATAATAAGCCTTAGCACAAAGTACACCCATGAAAAAACATAATTTTTATTCCACTGAGACAAAAATCCAGAGTTTTCAATACAAGTGGTCACAAGTGGTAGAGTAGCTGTCTCGTTTGGGGCAGACACAAGTGACCCAGGCAGAGGACCACCTCCCCAAGAATTTTCAGGCTTTTTTCTCAACTGATTGCAAAAAGCATGGACTTCTTCCAGAAGCCCCATTAGTGTGACCTGCCACCACTCAGAAGAGGACAAGTACAAAAGCAGAAGAATGCACAACTTGAAAACAAAGTTATTTTTACTAAGTCTCTGAATGATTAAAAGACAAACTAGACTATTTACTATTTCTGTGCTCTTTATGGAATATTGGGTTTGAAATGCAATTTAAAAGTCTGCCTGGCCCAGAAAGATTAATGGTTTAGATTTATTTTAAAGAGAGAACACTCAAGGACTTTCAGGAAAATCTCTGACGGTAATACCTTAATTTTGAATCAGCTGTTTTGTTTACATTGCCCTCTGCTTCTCTCTCTCTCACACACATACCCCTGTCCTTTTTAAAAACTACCAGGACTGAATCCTGTCACTCTGGGATTATGTGCTATTCATCCGTCTAAAGCCACAGTAATTTAAAAAAGAAGCAGCCTAGAATCAAAACCTTGCTGCCTTTTCTTTAGCAGCTCTATATTCAACTGTCACACATGCAAAAAAATGAAATCATAATTACTCAAAGAAATTACATTCTAGCACAAGTCCAAGTAATCCTCAGAAAGCTTTCGCAGTAACATTTGCATTCGTGCCATCGTGGCCTGTCTTAAACTCAAACTATCTGCATGACAAACACTCACTGCCAGTGTACAATCAGCCATAAGCTGTGTGCACGTGTAGCTTCTCAAAACTGCCTTAATGAAAACTGGGCTCTTTCTGATGTAGATATTTTCCACAAAAATTTACTGTAATGCTTACTGTCTTGTTTTACAGCATCTGAAGTCACCGACACAAACACGATCTTGAGGAAAACAATGCCCAGGAGAGGAATATGTGACCGAAGCTCCACGAGCCCCTCTGGTCTCTCTCTGGAAAGACACAGGTGCGTGCAGCACCCAGTGGAATTGCAATGGATGGGCTCACATGCTTGGGGCTGTGGCGTGGGTGGTTCAGGGACAACATGCAGTCACTCTGCCTCCTGCGTGCTGCCACTGCTCATCTCCACTGGCACGCTCCCCAGCCAGCTCACGTGTCCCTGTCTGGCTGGAGCTTGGAAGAAAGGCTGCTACAAGAGAGCTCTCCTAAGCAGACAGGCTGCACTCAAGGATCTCCCTGTGGAGTTGAGGACGTGAGAAGAGAGGTCTCCATCGCTGCCGTCTGACTTCCCAGCCCCCTCTCCCGGCCCTGAGCCAGCTTCTTGCCTGGCTGCCTTCCCTCCCCAGCAGACTGCAACATGCTGTTGGGCTCTGCCCTGCATGATCAGGGGAGCAAATATCCTCTACACTCACCATTGGCTTTTTGCTTTGTTTTTCACTCAGTCAGTGGATTTAAATAATTTCTGTGAGGCGGTACAGCCCCAGAAACTGCTCTATCCACACAGCTGTGGAAGCCAAGAGCTGAGAACGTGGACGGGAAAGAGCAGGAAGAAAAAGGAATAGTGACAAACGAGCATTACAAAACCCAGCTCTCTAACTGAAACCAAAGTATTACCGAATTACAACTGGCATGTTTAAAAAAGGGGAAAAAACCCCAAACCCAAAAAACCAACACCAGTTACCCCCCAAAATAGTAGCATGAACAGATCTCGTCTTCAGCAACCCTGCTCCTTCCCTTCACCACCTCTTCAGCTGTGCCAAAGTAGCTTTTTCAGGCAATGAGTTGGATCAGAAAATGGATCCAGGTTAAAAATAAATAAAAATAAGAAGGTTGTTTCAAATGTAGAACAATTCACTAGCACAGCTCACCACATAGCAGTAAACAATTTTTTCCAACACAGCTGAAGGGGTAGCTCAAGTGTGGGAATGAGTGGCTGTGGCTGGGTGCAACAAGATGCAGGAACTGCTTATGCCAGTGCTGCCATTTAAAGGTACACCCACATGGTCTCAGCCTCCGTTCCTCTCAAAATCAGGCCTCAGTAATTCCAGGTGGCAAGCTCCAGAATTTGTTTGCCTTTTATCTTGCATAATCATTTGTCTTGTGCAAAGTAGACAGGAAGGCAATACTGGCATTTGCTTGGGTTGGCATTTCCCACATGCTTCCACAGGAGTCCACAGTGACCCAGAAGATCCAGAAAAGACGCAGCAGGGACCCTCGTGCATTCAGACTTTGCTCACTGGATGCAGGATGGCAGATTTTTGAGAACAAAGGAAAGGTCAGAATTAATTTCTTGCAATTTCTTATTTAACTTCAATGACATCTTGGGAGCTAGTTAGTTCCCAAAGTAACATTTATCTAAATATACCCTTACACTGGCTTTGAAGATGTCAAATGTTGGCCTTTGTTGCTAGCCCAAGTAATCAAAACACTGATTTCTCAGCTAAGTACCCAGCTGTACCCTAGAGTTCAGCGTGGGAGTGTTACAGCCCTCACCCACATGAATGCATTTTGTGCTGCCTGCTGGGCCCTTTTGATTTACTCAGCAGAAAAACCCCAGAAATATAACCAAGGTGCTTCCCACCCCATCTCATGGGAGAGACACAAGAGAGGCCTGACGGTATTTCTGTGTAATACTTACCCATCCAGCTACACCTAATTTCTGATTCACCAGCAAACAGCCAGTGGTCCATCACAAATATGACAGCACAGAGATAAAAAGTCCCCTCTTTACCTGCAGAATAGACACAGCAGGAGAACACTCCACTTGACCTCCCCCACGAATAGCATCGTACAATGGCTTGGGTTGGAAGAGAGCTCAAAGGTCATTTAGTTCCAAGCCCCTTGCCATGGGCAGGGGCACACCTTCCATCAGATGGTAGACTAGGCTGCTCAAAGTTCCATCTGAACTGGCATTGAACAGTTCCAGTGATGGAGCATCAACAACTTCTCGGGACAACCTGTTCCAATGCCTCACCACCCTCACAGTTGATAAATCACGTGTGGACGTGTTTCATTAACGTATACACAGAATTTTAGACTGCAAAGAAGAAATAAGCTCATATAACCATAGATCTCTGGTCCTTCCAATGATGGAGATCCAGGGCACCACCACATCCTTGAGAGGCATATGCTGCCACTGAGTAGAAAATGCAAGCAGCCAACAGTATGTCTCACTCCATAGAACAATACAGGAAAACACATGCTCCAACTCCACACTTTCCAACCTAGATGTGGCCTCTGAAGCCAGTGATTTCTGTACTATATTTGCTAAAGAATCTCTTACTGTTTGGGCCAAAGTTTAGGGCTCCCATTTTAGTCTGTCTTTAAAAAAAAATTAAACTGAGTCTGTGCACAAGAATTTAGTGTAATTTTAAAAGCTCCAAACAGTTTTTCCTTCCCTTCTAGTAATTTTATCAAAAGTTGCAAACATTTCTGCCTCTTTTAACAAGTGTTGCTGCGTGATGTAGTAAACCTGAGAAAAAGCCTCATTTTTTACCGCCTTGACTCTGACATCAGTATTTTAAATCAATTTTTACTTCTTTTTGAGCTATTTGAAGTATTTCATATCAAGTCACAGAAAATTTTGAGTAAAATTTTGAATAATGAGAGCACTGATGATCCGTTCAATTCTTTCCCCTTAGCAGAACTCAGCATTCCTTTAAATAGCATTTTCTTAGTACAAATCTGTTCTGAGAGTCTGATGATTCAGTAGAGTCTGTAAGAGAACTAATATACAACAAAGTTTGCTAGAATATTACAAAAAAAAATTCCACATCTTTTTCTGCCCTTCATTATTGGAGAGTAGACTGCTCATTTACTAGACAAAGCTATAAAAGTGATTGCTTTGGAGATTGGGAAAAGTAATTTTCTTACTTAGTTGATTCAGGCGACAAAGCATATTACTGCTTGAAGGAAGACTATAATACAATCAGTAAAAGCATTAATAAGCTGGATTGTGGCTTTCTTTCTTTGCCTAATTATAATTGCATATGTTTTTACTATAAAAGAAAGCCATTTTAAATATAATAGAGAGATTAGTAAACTCGCACACTGCTTACCCCACTTCCTTTTGAAGATTTTTCTTCACTTGGATTAGCGTTATGAAACACTATATTTATTTATATACTTCTTGGAGGAAACATCCAAGAATTCAGTGACATTTTTTCATCTTAACACATGAGGAATTAGGATCACAACCTTTTATGAATGAACAAGGATAAATCTCTACCAAGAAAAATGCGGTGACTATTTATCCCTATCTCTCTTTTTAACTTAGCAACATGATTTCATTCTGATATTTTTATATTCTAAAATCATCAGTATTGGCAACAGTCACTTCTAAATATGCTGACTAGCAGTAACGACACTTGTGCATCACTCTCAAAATGTGCTCCTCAGACATCTGGAGCTCTGCTTTGGGTTCTGTCAGTTTCCTTCTCCTGAAGGAGAAATCCCAGTTCTGGAAGGTGAGATACAGCAGGGCAGGCAAAGAGGTGAGAACAGAGTTTGCCTCCTTGTGTGGCTACTGCTTTTAATTTTTACAATATCTTCATAACAGAATCTATTTTTTTTCCTGCACTTTCATGAGCTGATTCTCTGAGCAGCCCTAGAGTATTATCTACAGGCTACCAAAAGCCAAGAGCACCAGCTGACCTCGCTGTGGCCATACAAGAAAAGCAGAGGCACAGCCAGAAGTAAAGTGGGCCTGACAGTGGTACAGACATTTTTTTTCACTACTTCTCCCTTGTCTCTCAGCATTTTTCCCCACCTCTTTCCTTTGATTCCATCCTGTTATCTTGCCGAGTCAGCCTTTGACTGTTCTACATTTTTTTCAGATCATTCCTATCTCAATGCCAATTATTTTTCTCTCCATGCTGTCACAAGCCCACTAATAACATGCTTCACCTTTTGACAACATTCTGTTCTGATCTTTTTCTAAATCAATTACTCAGTTTTCAGTTTCTGACCTTCGCTTTCATCTGATTCATTCCTCCCTCTTATTTCATTTTCCCCACTACTTTCCCCCAACATCATTCATCCTCCCTCTCTGTCACTCTCTTCCACGTCATACTCAGTTCATAATTTCACTCTTGCCCTTGCCTACTCTTTCATTGTTTCATTTATCATATATATTCATCCAGTTATTCATTCAGTCCCTCGCGCTCCAGTTACTTGAGGAACATATTTTGGTTTATAACTGCATAAGCAGTATGGTATATTCTTCAAGCCGTTACAAAAAAAATTGTGGAAAGGAAAAAATACATTTTCTTAAGAGTTCTAAGGCTAACCACAGCTTTGGGATACCCAAATTGGTCCTAATTTTATTTACATGTGCTAGGACTTCTATAGGTATTAACTCATGATATACAGCCAAAAAATAAACAAAGATTTCTGATGGTTGTTGCAGTTTGAGACTCTGGGAATTTCTTCTTGCTTTCTTAGTCCAAACAACAACTGAAGCTGAGCTTTTTATTACCATGAATCTAAGGTTCTTGAAAGAACAAGACACTTCTACAGCCTCTTCTTTTATCAAAGCAAGCACGTAGAATAGATACTGTAGCTCTGCTGTAGCAGACTGAAAAGTCTCACACTTGATTTACTACTGTTTTGACCAGCCTGTCAGATGCATTTTTGAGGGCTTCAGCATTCTGGCTTGGTCACCCAGATACTTCATACATTTAAATGGAGGCATTTTAAAGAGAAAAATGGACATGCCCTGATGTCAAAATCAGAAAAATCCAGCCAGTGGACTGAGAAAAAATAAAAGGTGTATGGGGAAAAAAAATGCTTTATTTTGAGGAAATGTGTAGGGGATACAAATCAATAGCTTCTCAGTTAGCAGATTTTTAACATGGATTGACTTTCTTCCAAACAGCCTATTTGAAATGTAGAAAGCAAAATAAAAGGAAGCCACAACTCCACAGATTCCACCTCATTAGCTGGGTGAAGGACACACACAATATACAGTCAATAAAAGTCACTGCACACTGACAACACAGAGGATTTTAGTGTCGCAGAGGGACTGGACCGCAAATATTGTCCCATTTCTCCAGTGTAAATATCAGCAACTGCCTGTGAAGGACAGGTATATAGGTATATTACTCCCCTGTGACATTCTGAACTGGTGGAGAACCAGGTCTGTAGGACTTCTTTTTCTACTCCAAACCACACAGGACAGACAGAATTAGCTCGAGGACAACAAGAGACAGAGATGGGCCAGTTCAGAGACATTTGGGATGGCAGCAGGGTACAGGACAGGGGCTATGTAACTGGACTGCTTGCAGTTGACCATGGGATCTCTACGAAAGTGAGACCAGAAGGCAGCACGGGCACTTCAAGTCCCAATATCACATCATGGACTTGGTTACAATCCCTTGTCTTATGGATGAGAACAGCTGCTCTGTGGTCCTTTGCTTAGGAACTGTTTTTTTTGAAAGCTTCTCATTGCAATCATCACAATGTTCTTTTGAAGTGATTTTGAAGCTTAGTATGGATATTATGTAGTCCTATAACTGCTGGCACTTTTGTCTATCACTTTATGCTAACACAACCACTGAGATTAAAAGCTGCAGGGCTCTGTTTTGTTTTGAGTCACTGAAATGACTGTCAATTTCTATACTACATAATTACTAATACTAACACACTGTAGAAAGTTAATATTTTGTCCAAAGGAAGGAAAAGAGGCTGAAATCACTCTGTTCTCAAGCATAAACATTAAAGACAATCACTCTGTAAGGGCATGCACTAAGAGATGGAAATGATGGAGAGTAACACAGAGGTATCAGTCTGGGAACTTTGCTTCCAGCTGAATAACTTTAGAAGGAGCTTAATGTAATTTGCTTTCCAACCATTAGGCTGTGTAAAAATTCATAACACACCAAAGTGCTCTAGAAGCCAAAGGTTAATTTGAGAACTGCTATAGGAGATTACCAGAAAGATCAATATTAACATCATAGTGGCAAACCCTTGTTACAAAGAACACGCTCGGTAACTAACGCTGTATAAACCAGCAAGATTTGGTCATATGGGTTTACTTTATGCTACAGTTGTGCTGTACACAACAACCCACTTTCCAAAGTGTTCATCAAATGAAAACCAAACAGTATTGGTCAAACAGTGCCAGTTTGGTTTGGGCAGGTATTAATGCTTCTTATGTAACTTTGAGCACACAGTACTTTAATCAGGTTTAAAGCAGAAATGTTATATTGATCGAGCTAAGCAGCGAAGAAGCTAAAAGAATGTAATACAAGTGTCCGTGTCATGTCACTTCAGGTGATGGTCTTCTCAGGGCTGCCCAGGTTTGAAGTTACACTTCAGTCTAGATGACACACAAAACTTGAACAAGGTGAGAGACCAAAAACTCAGCCCCATCGAGAAGGCTGGAGCCTGCTTGCAAAACAGTAGCAATCAAAAATATATCAAATCATACCAGCAAGACTCCTTTGACTGACCAAGGTACAGTTCTAAGAAAACAGTCAGGCTTCCAGTGGATATTAAGTATATGATAAGCACATGAACGCACAAAACAAAATTGACCTAAAATAAATTAACTTGCTTTCCTTGGACCCCTTTTAGGACCATTAGCCTTCATCTCTTTTCAGGATGAGATAACGTTAGTGTTTTTGCATACAAGAGAAAGCATGGGGTGCCAAAATTTCTGCAAAGGGAGCACAGCTACCTAACGAATGCTTTCTGAGCTCAGATGGCCCTGGCAGCTCTTACCAGCTCTTTCAGTAGCTGTAGGTAGGAACTTGCACGCTATCCGTATGTTTTAAAAATGTCACAACTAATTTCTGCTAATGCCATCCGTTACTGGTTCCTCTGTAGTAAAGACTGTCAGCAACTCAAACCAGCTAGTGCCATACGGGCAGAATCCATTCCAGCATGTAAACCATCAGGCAAGGTTTGAAGATGATCCCTGTGGCACAAGCCTGCTATGCTGGACCTGACCAGGTACTGCCCGACGAGAGCACTTTGGCTGCTCACAAGATGACGGGATTACGAATGCTCATAGTTGTGCTGGAGCTTATTAAATACAGAAGTGCCTGTTGCTGCCAAGTCCACGAATGGACACACATTAGTGCCAGACCTGAGTGCAATGATATTTGCAAACTGAAATTACATACTGAAATACTGACCAATCTACTATGAAAGACCTTTTCAATTACAAATTTCAAAGCAGAAGAATTATGATATTGTTTCTGCTAAACACCTAACATCTTAAATATGCTTCACAGTACATCTAGCCTTAATTAATGAGGAAAATGAATTAGTTGAATGTATTATTATTTACCTATACATGTTTGAAATGGTGACTACAGATACAGGAAAGCATGTGACTGATATTTTATAATGCAAAACTACATGCTACCAATGAGAGGGTACTGTCTTTGGGTACACAGCCATTTCTCTCAGCAAAGGTATTCATTTCTAAGTCTACAGACACAGAAGCTGTAGAGCTTAGAATTAGAATTTATTGCTTACATAGCTGGCTCTGAAAAACACAGAATTTTTGGCTTAAGTGAACCTTTTTCCCCCCTTCCTCTTTGCAAACAAGCCAGTGCAACCCAAGGCCCTGGCTGCCTTCAGAATTTAAATTATTATGAAGGTTGTTTTGTTTTTTTTTTCTCTCTCTATTGGCTGTGTATGTGACAGCCTCATACTACTAATTCTCTCCTGCTAGAGAATTCTGTAAGTCAGGCTATGCCTAAATCTTTTTAAAGTTAGTGCGCTTCAGGCTCACATGAGAAAATAAGCTGCTCACATTGTGAACTGTTATGGAGCCTAAAATGAGGATATTTGCGTATCCAGGGGAAGTTTCATTCCAAGATTAGGCATCTAGTTTCCTGTGGAACCTACAATAAAAACCAGATTATCACCAGTTTATTATATTTTTTGAGCTAAAAGACATCCAAACAAGGCAGCAGGCAATGCTGATGGAAAGTATGTTGTTTACCCCAGCTCCCCATTTGGAGTTGCACAGAAGGATTGATTCTCCAATGAAGTTTTAAAATTCTGTCCTACAATCAGAACCTTAAAAGAATTCTGTTGCTATTAAGGGTAAGACATTTATTTCAAAATATATCTGGAGGCAGTAGAAGGAGTAGAAGCAGAGCAGGGACTGGAAGCCAGGTTTCTTCCATCCCAAATGAATGTGTGACTACTACAGTCATTTAAATGCAGACAGAGATTAAAAGACTTTCTGCAAACTGTTAGAACTCAAACAGGAAGGACCAAGGGAACAAAATATCTTCTGCTCTTCCTAAACCTTCGTGACTGCAAACTCAGTTTTAAGGCCTTTAAGACGTTTAAGATGTTAAGCTTAAATGATTCGCTTTCTGTCAGGTGCCTGGTAAGGCAGACAGCTGTAAGGTAAAAACTGGCAGTTTAGAAACTTTCAGACAGAGCAAGATTTTCAACATCATCTTCTGCAACTCAGACAGATGCTCTGTGTTGAAGACATTTAGTGTATTGATACACATCTAACAAAAATACTCCCCACCTGCTCTTTTCAGTCATGTTTCATAAGATTGGATGAGGCTTACTTTACATTACAGGACCTAGTTCCCCAGCTGAAACAAGTAAGAAACATTGCATACGAGTTCTCATGGGATTTAGGCAAAAACCAACGCTGAACACTCCCTTGCCATCAAGATGTTTGTGGATGCATGCACACTGTGCAACATAAACTGAGGTAAGACAGTTTAGGTGCCGAAACAGAAAGATGTTTCTCCAAAAACAGACCTAGCAGGAGTTTCTGCATGTTAGTGTTGCCTGGATGTTAGGTAAGAATGCTTGAATCTCTGAAGCCAAACTAGTACCTGCTTCTTTCTTTTAGGATGGGATGCAGCTAGCTTTGGAAATTCAGCTTGGTAATTCTCACTACAGAGAACTCTGTCAAAGTTACTGTGCATTCTAAGAGGCAAAGGACTTAATGAGATCTTCTGTCTTGGAAATGGCTTTAAGATTGCTTGTCACAGGCCTAAAGTTGAGAAAACATCAGGAAACGCTCTTCAGCAGCAGCTAATAAAAGCTGAATCAAATCATGCATCTACTCTTTTGTGGTACCCAAGTTATATAAAATAATAATAAAAAGTGAACAAGGCCTGATTCATAATAAATCAAAATATAAAAATGAATTTAAAATCAGATGTCAAAGGTGTTGCCAGTGTCATTTTCATTAGCTGCCTTTTGTACACGCTCATATTTTCAAGTGTGACTTAGAGTTTTATAAAAATGCCAACATTTACGATTTGAAAGGAATGGAAGAGATTTCTCCCTCTCTGTTCACATGCACCTTTATTTAACCCTATAAAACTCAGATCCAAATTAATTGTTTCCTTCAGGAGGATTCACTCCTAGTCTACCGGTCCTCTCAAAAAATCCTGCTTACTTCTTCATGAAAAATCATAGGGAAAAAATAGTCTATATTTGGTACTGCTGCAGGAACTTCTCCCATCATAACATCCTTCCCTCACACACAGTCTTGGAGAATCCAGCCTAGGAAATGCATGAAGAAAGCAATGGAGCTACGGATCCATTCAACGCCTTACGTAAAACCATCCACTGAACATCAGCTGTCAAGGGCACTCTTTACACTCCGATGGAACATGCTTCAGATAATATTATTCTTATGGTACATTGTGCAAAAACTGGCAGAAAAAAAAATTTGGACAGGCAGAAATCTCTTTAAGATCCACCTTCAGGATTCCAGCTTCCCATTATCCGAATAGAGTGTATTTTCTTTTTAGTTTTTGCAGAGTATTTACATTGTTTTCAAAATTTACTTCACATGAAGAGGAATTAAAGACTTAATTAGAATCATAGAAAATCCCAGGTTAGAAGGGCCCTCAGAAGATCATCTGACCCAGTTTCTTGTGGGAAAAAGGGAGCCTGTATGAAATTACACAGCATCCTCTCCAGTCACGTCTTGGAAACCTCCAGTAATGGGGACTCTACCATGTCCCTGAGGAAGGTTGTTCCAGTGAATGATTGTTCTTACTGAAAAAACATTCTTTCTTATGTTGAGATGAATGTCCTTAAGCATGTAAGTTTATGTTCTCCTTCCAAATCATTACAGAACTATTAAACCCAGCTTTGAAACCAATCCAGACCTTTTCCAGGCACCAGAGCTATGAGGCCACTCCTCACAGGGGCTTGTCTACTTTATTCTTAAAACTGCCAGTTATAGCTCTATTTCAATCTCTTTACAGTCCACTGTCCCCATGTTTTGAACATTTTCAATAATACTGAAACCAAGTATTCTGGCCTTAATGTAAATCCACGTGATCATGGTTTACCCTACCAACGGCTATCAAAAAATTCAAGTTGCCCAAAACCCAAACATTTTCAGGCCCAAAGAAACTTGTCAGGAAATGTTCTCTCTTAGTCTTACAGTTTTATCTTTTCCAGAAAAAAATGTCAGTTTCTCCAAAATCGTCAATTTCACATTCCTAGGGTTTGCAGTATACAAAGGCTCTACTTCAAAAAAAGTGCCCAACTCACAGCTTATTTCATAAGAAACTCCTCGGATATTCCCAGATAATCTCCATCTTTTCTACGACATAACAAACGTCTTTCAGTTCTTCTACAGTATGCTAAAACTTTTATCTTCCCTTCCCCCACAAGAAGACCGGGAAAGAGAACATGATTGTGGCCAAAGGTAAAAACTCATGCCCCACAAGCATCCCAGCTCTAAAACTAGGCAGCACCTTAAGTGTGCCAACAGAAGCAGACAGAATGTGGAATTAAACGCACTTCATCATTTATATAAATCATATTCACTATTGCTGTCCATTGTGCTACACTTCTGTCAAGACAGTACAGGAAAGTACAGGAAACCCTCAAACTTCTAAAAGTCCCTTGCCATTACATGAATTTGAGCTGCCTGGTGCCATGGCAGATTGAACCTATCTCAACCAGGTCCTTCCTCCCTTGTCAACCCCACCTACGTGTTTCCTTTCCCTGTGTTGTCCCCAGCCTGTGAGATCACACACTGAGTAATGCAGGACTCTAACACAAATGACAATTAAGCTAGCCAAAAAAAAAGCAGTCTGTAGCCAAATTAGCCCCCTGAACTGTCTTACCACATGATCACTGGTGCAAGGAAGAAGGCAGGGACAACATATGGTGGGGAGAGCAAAAAGGAAGCTGGGATCACGCAGCTGCTCAGATATAACCTGATTTAATTTGCCATGGAATGGTATCTGTTAGTGCTTGTAATCTAAAGGGCACAACTCGATGCATAAAAAATTTCTAGAGCTTTACTATCTACTCATTTATTTGTCACCCTGCAACAATATAACTTTTTAGTTTCTCTGTTTTGGTGGTATCTGATTAAGAAAGAGTGTAATCCTGGGCAAATGTGCACAAACTCCTCAGTGAATGACAGCTGCATGTGTCATCTAGTGATTGGATCCTTCCCTATGACAATGACTTCCTATTATTCTCCGGTTTCATTGCTAATACTCAAAAGTGATTAGTTCAGTTAGATGATATTTTTTCCTTAAATCACACTGTGACATGGACAGACTCCTCTTTTCTTATCTGCCTCAGCCACCATTGACAAAAGACAAAATATTCCTTGCAAATATATGAAAAAATGCTTCATGAAAAAGGAGTATTGGGGAAAAAAAGAAATAGAAAAGGAAGGAAGCAACGCAAATTGAAGAAGGAAAATCCATTGGTATGTCTTAAAAATCATGAATATTGTCAGCTAAATAAGATGGCAATTAGTAAGGGATTTAGATTCTGTACACGTGAGAAATAATACAACAACCTGCTAATTGGAGACAGTGCTATTCAAATGTTACTGATGAACAAAGACTGGTGCATAATTATATGTAAGGAGGGGGAGGGTTACAAGAAACATTTCAGTCTAGTAGACTGAGCCACAGCTGAGAGAAGGCTAAAACAATAACCATGAAAACAAGCATTAATAAGCTACTGTCACAGTACAAAGAGGATAAAGAAGAACATGTTTGTTTACACAATGAGCCAAATTTTGTCTAAAGACAGACCTACCTTTCACAAGAGAGTCATATACAGATATGCACAGTATGGATATACATATGCCCTACAAAACTAACATCATAGTTTATAGTCTGTTTCGTTATAATTTTGGCAACATGAGCTGGGAGAACTTACATGTGGGTAATTTCTTTTTAATTACTAATATACTTTTTAAAATTTTAATTGTGACTTAGAAAACAAATGCTCAGATCTGGCTTCTGGTGCCTGCGTTGCCATTAACAATCACTGGTTTTCCCCAAGAGACAGAAACAGCAAGAGATCTCACGTAACAGTGATGTTGTAAAAAGAAATTCATTAATACTGTATTTGCAGAGCACTCAGATACCACAGTGAGAAACAGCACGGAAAGGCCTATGAGGAAATTAATCATTCTGCATTCAGTGCGGGATCTGGCAGATGTGCAATGAAGAAAGCCTAGAGACATACATTAAATATGAAGATAAAAAAAGATTCTAGCCATTACCAGCAGAAATAATATCCCCTGAATGAACATCAACTGCCTTAGGCATTAAATGTTTGATGTATTCTCATTCAACATAATGGAAAACCCTCTGTTTAATATGGTAAGATTACAACAAGTACCAGCCAGGTATTCTGCGCAAAATACAGAATCTGATAATGTAATTAAAGTCTATCATAAATATATGCCATGGGATTAGTATTTTCTCATTTCTGGATGCTTAATTTTGCAACTAAAAACACTCCCACAGTCCAGCAATTATTAGCAAAGGTACATTATCAGCACTCAGAGAATCCTGTCGCCAGAGCTGACACAGTGTGGTATGTATTAGCACAATAAATCAATCCATGTTTCACACTGCAGCCACTGGACTCCTGTAATCAAGCTCCCCTGCTTTACAGCTACCTCAAGTAAGTCAGTATGGCATAGACAGGGCAAAAAAAAAGTCACTGGAGTGATGAAAAACCCGCAGGCTAGCTAGCTCAGATGTCTGCACTAGCACTGCAACTGTGAATTACTAATTTTATTTTACTCCGCATCAGTTCGGTTCTGCTCCCCTGTCCACATAAGTTATGCTTCATCTTACCCCATCAGCCCACATCTGAAGTCAGATTTCAACGCTGTCCTCTATTAATCAACAGGGACAGCTGCTGGAGAGGAAGGATGTGTGGAGAGGACTCTAGGTAGGATGTACCCTCGTGTTGGAAAAGATCTATAAAAACTGCTTTCTGCAGTTCTTCAGAAATGGGGAAAAGAGGCAAGGGGACTAGATGCATGCCTGTCTAGAAAAAGGAAAGATGTGCTGGAATAATCTGTCTGGCAGAAATAGTCTCAACATCTGTGCTGAGATGCAGCAGTACAGGAGCCTGCCGTGGCTCCTTGTACAAAAAAGCCAAAACACTGCATGAAAACATATGGATGGCCAAGTATTGGTCTCCAAGCAATCCCATGTGTTTAAACCCATTCCACTCTGTCGAGGCTACTTAAAGCAGACAGGGTGTGCTACCTCAAGGTTCCTTTTAACGTCCTTGGGCAATATATTAACAGTTACATCTGGGACCAGCAGCCAAATTATCCCTTGTCCTGGCCCTAGGAACCAGTCTGCACCACACGAGGGCACAGCTCAGGGTTTCTGATCACTCAGTCTGCTGAAAAGAAAGGCAAGACTCTTCCACGCTCTCCATGCAACAGCAATTCTCTCTCCTATTCAGCAGAACAACTTGGAGACAGTCTGACTCTTGCACGCAATCTGCCTTGGAAAGAAGAGCCAAGCCTATGCCCACCAAGCAAGGTGAAGGCAGACTTAGAAAGGCATGAAATTCCCAGAGTCCCACCAGCTGTGTATGTGTTTTCTGTCCATACTACTGCCCACGGATCAGGTGCCAAGCACGTTTGCTGCTTAGGATCAATCAGAGTAGTTTATCAGCTGATGAACCCCAGAGCAGTGCTTGGACTCTCCACTGCCTAATTCAGACCGACACCACAAGTCCGGGTTTTGGTCTGTTCAGACAAACATATTCTGGTTCTCCACCTTGAGATGCTTCACAACTTGGCTGAGCTACTGATATGTTGACTGCTTTCTTCACCGAGAGAGGAATGTATCTGTTAAAAAGGGTGCATGGCATACTTTAAAGACAAATCTGACCAGTTGCAGGAAAAAAAATCGGTTGTCTTCCTGGATATATGTCCAAGTGATAATGCACAGCTCCCTTTCAATGATCAGTTCTGACTGATTTCTGAGGATGCAGGTGGCCAGCCCCTCACAAGCAAAAAGATTAATAATTTTAGTAGAGAGATCTTCCAGGATAGCATAGTAAAGATTAATGGTATCTTTTTTTTTTTTTTTTTTAAGCTAGTCTCTCACTTAGCTTCTCTTTGACACAAGCAGGACATACCACGAACTGCTCATACAAGGTCTACTCATTTCAACATAAAGTTAAGACAACTAAATTTGACTGAATTTAAAACTAATTTATTTCTTTTCAAGAATGCAAAACCAAATAAAGATTTATCTACCTTTCACAGAGATAAAAACCAAACAACAAACCTAAATGAGTGAAAGAATTGCAACAGAGCTGGCAATCACCTTGCCATAACCAAGACATTCTAATAAAAATATCAGAGTTTGTAGAAATTAGCAGACCAAAACATGGAGTAAGAAAAAAAAATCGTAGTGAGAAAAATCTAGAAGTTGCAACATTGATGTTTGAGAAAGGACAACAGCACACAATGATACATAAAATTCCAGGGTTCAAAGATGATGACAACAAAACTCACAAGAATTACTAGCAACTTTCTCCAATCCTTTGCAGCTCAGAGCATAAATACATTGATCATTTTATTTGAATACTGTAAGATTTCCTGTCTCAGAAATCTGAAAAAAGCATAAGGGAAACTGAAGCAAGTAAAATTGTAAAAGCCTGTGTTCTGGTTGTTTTCGTTTTTTTAAAAAAAGCTCATAGGTTGGATTAATTCCCACATAAACTGAAGGAAGTGTTAAACATTTCTCCCCCTTTTCTAGCTAAAAATTTCTCCTCATCTTTTTTTGAAAGAGGATAATTTTTGGTATTGGGTATTTTCAATAAACAATACTTCAATTATCTGTGTCCAGTACATTGATATGAATGTAGAGGCCCACCTCTCCTATTCTCTGACTCATAGAAATTTGGGATATTAGAATCATAGGGAAAAGAAACAACTTTTTCAAAGATAATTTCACTGACACTGGTGTTAAAATACCTATTTCTTTTTGAACACATCAGAGAAAGACACTCCACATATATCTGACAAAGTATTTGATATATTCTTACTGGTTATCAACAGATCGATATGTCTTTTGGTTATGTAGCAGAAATAATCAAATCCCTGGAATAGGCAGTGTCATGAAATGACAAGGATCTATAGTTATTAATTTTTTAATTAAATTTAAGTTTATTAAATTTAAATAACATGTCAATCAGGGATAAGGACTTCCATTAGTATTATTCTTTTCCTTGTGCAGTGAGGTGATTACAAGGAATTTAAACAAATGTAGATTGATTTTGGTTGGAAAAGGGTGCTCCCTATGTTTTACCATGAACAGTCATTCTATGTTAGGGTGCTACTAGCCATAACAACTCCTGAGCTTAATTACATTTTTTAGAGTTCCCTTCGTGATCCCTACAGGTATCTTTGTCAAAAAACATCACCATCAAAACACACACATTCTTTTTGATCTTTGGAAAGCGTATACTGCCCTTAAAATCATGCTTTTATCAGATGATATAGATAACTAACAGGAGAAATGTGTATGAGATTGCTAGAAGCCCTAACAGGGACTAATTTCTTTCAGCAATTCCTAAATTCTCTTTACTATTTTCCACACAGTTTTACATAAAAGAAGTTTATTCATGTAGTGCCAATGCACAACCCCTCCTTGGATAGGGATTCTTGAACCTCAAAATAACAATTAGGAAAGCGGAGACCAAAGAAATACACATAGCACAGAAAACCTTGTCAGCTGGCTAAATCTGACCAATGGCCTATTTTCCAGTGCTTCAGAATCATCAGTACCGCACACATGTTGTTTTATTAATTTACTTTACTATTGCTCAAAAGAGGAAAAATATCTTTTCCCACAAGGTATTACCCCAGACTCTCAGGCTATGTTGCCTCCTATTAAAATGGCTACAGGGAATTTAAACAGCTATCTAATCATGTACTGCCTTTTTAATTACTTGCAAACTGCAAACATCAGCTACAGTAACAGTTTCAGATTTTTGACATCTATGAACCAGAGAAAGCTAAAGGTTTATGGGGTAATAGTGCAATACCAGTAGTGTGCATTTTATGTACCATCCAAGTCTGCATTTTAAATAACAGGAACATCACGCAGCAGTCAATGGCATAACAACATAAAGACCTTGGTCTTACCCTTTGTTTTCAAGTCGTTTAATACCTTTGATTCCATGGGCAGTTTATCGCTCACCAGTTTTATCTCAATATTTCGGGACGCCAGTTCAAGCAATTTTTCAAAAAGACGCTGACCCTGGGAAGAACAATAAAGACACAGAATCGATCAAACTGCATTATCAATGAATTAAAGAGGCACGTTAAAACAAAAACATTACACACAACAGCCGAGTAACTACGTTCCTAGATATGATTAAACCTACCCTGAAGGTTAGCAACTCAAATTCGTTTTCTTGAAGAAATACTGTTCCGAAGGCCAAAAAGGTTCCTTCATTTTCCCAGATTGTGCAATACTGACAAGGTGACAGGTGTCGGGCAGAAAATGAAGTGTCCAGGGGTTTTATGCTGCATATGCACATTTGGACATTAACTTTCTTGTAAGTAATCACAGCCTGTTTAGGGCTAATCCCAATCACAGATTTTGGATTAAAATTTCAAGGAAAACAGTTTCTTACATTTTTTCTGTATTGAGTGATATTTTTGCAAGTGGTTCTAACCATAGTAACCATAGTACATAGTGGTTCTACATTTCCAAGTAGTTGCATGCTCATCTTTTGATGAGTTATACCGAGAAGGAAACAATGATCTATAGGTATTTCATATGCATTTATTTTTTATGCTGCTGCAAAATTTTACTATTTAAACCCTATTTCTACCACAGAACAAGAAAGGAAATGTCATACTGAGCTGGATACATGTCAAAACAGAAATCAAGATATTTGTTTCACATGAAAAATAAAATTTTAAATCGTCATGTTTTTCCATATCCAAGAAACAAACAAGAAGTAAAACTTCTGATTGCATTGTAAACGTTTAAATTTTAGGTTCAATATTTTAAATTAAATAGAAAAGTTTAGTTAGTGACATCCTACTAGACCATGTAAAGAATAAACTCTCCAGTGTATCACTCCCGTGTTGTTACTACAATTACAGCCAGAGCTCACTTCCTTGCTGCTATTCTACCTTAGTACTGCAGACACCACTTTCAATTAGCAATCCAATACACAAAGACTTTGGGCTTGTGCACCTGACAAAATGCCTGCTCTGCCTGCACAGTTCACTTTAGAGTCAATGTAATGTTTGCCCCAAGGTAAAGCTAAAACAAAAAGAGCAACACACCCATACATCAACTTTCAAACAAACAGGTAGAAGATAAAGCTCTTCACAGAACCATGTGACATAATTATCTATAAAAACTGATACTCTAAGAATCTTAAAAGGATCTTTCAATTAAAAAAAAATGACCAAACCAGGAACAGTTTGGGATGATATAATATGATGTAGCATGGACCAACAAAACCTCAGACAAAAGCCCTCCCCACACACTGAAAACCCATAAGCAGCAGACAGTGGAAAGCCAACTTTTGCTCTGTAATTGTCTGGACAGATTGGTATTTTGAGCCTTGCTGGGCCTTAAGCATTACACAGTCACAGAAAGTAGCACTTCCCCTATCTACAGTACAGACCTATTTTTTTAATATTCACTTATTTTGAATATATGTGACAAAATAAGAATAGCCATCCTCCTAAAATATAGCTTTCTCAAAATTACCAATCAGCCAGAGGCTGCAATAGAAAGAGAACTACTGTTTGTTTTACTTTTGTAATGTATGTCTGCCTGCTCTCTCAAATCCATAGTATAGCTCCCTGCTCATTCTGGGGCTCACAAGAACTTAGCAGTGAACACAATGCTGCCATAATGAAAGCGTTAAAGAGTAGCTAACAGAACAGGAAAACAAAAACATTCTTTGCATAAAGTTCCAAATGGTTCTCAGATTCAGCATTTTTCAAGGTGACTAGGTGGTTCCATATGTGAGAAATGCCACCCATGACTTTAACTCACACTCCTAAGAGCCCTGAGTTGCTGTCTAAGTCAAGGAGTGGCTTTCCCTCACATACACATCAAGCTAAAATAAATCCTTAATTCTTACACCAGAGATTGTGTTGGATCTTTTAAAGAAGAAGGGCAGATGTTACAGAGAACGTAAGAATGAATGAGACAGGAGTGTGGAGGTGCACTGACTGGTGTTCCTGGGTGCCCTGCTCCCTCCAAGAGGGTTTCTCATGCAAGTGCTACAATCTGGCACTGTAAGACTCTAACCAAATCTGGGAACAGCAATCAGTGCCCTGCTGTCTGCTGAATTCCCAATCCTTGCTTTGCCCCATCCCCCAGCTACCCCAAAGCGTCAGGCTCCTGGCATGTCAGAGCTCAGCCAGCCTTTGGACGTGCTTCATACGGGTCCCCCAACTGGAAACACCAGCACTTTTGGTTTTCACTACCTACATCTTCGCAATAGTGAGCTGGGAAAATTAAGGACTAAAAGGTTTGCATTATGCATATTAATTAATATATATATAAGTAGAAACAGCTACTCAGAAAGGTTCTCTGTGTTGATTCCATTTACTAGGTAGAAAGATAAACACTGGTTTTGTTTAGGTTATCTGTAAAAACTGATTTTGTCTAGAAGCACAGCAGAGAGCTCTAGCATACAAAAATAAACATGGAAAATGCATTCATAAATTCGATGGAAAATAATTATCATTATCAATACAAATTAATGCATTAACTGTTCTGATAAAGAATTGCGTAGAAAGTTAATGTCTAAAACTGATAAAATTAATTGCTTCAGGGGATGGTTCCTAATTTTATTTCCCTATGGTAGTTATTTTTGGATATTATTGTCACTTCTACCTGCAGGAGATTATATTTACACATGATTTACAAAAGCTTTGATAAACAAGCCTGAGCTTTCTGTATTAATTGCAGTTTGGACAAAAAAGAACCTAGCAGTGCCTCCTGAGTTTTCCTTTATATTAGTGCACCCTGATGTAACCAACACAAACGTAGCTGTCTCCTACAGGCCCTGCTGCCTGCTGAACAGCCCATCCTATGGGTTAATAGATCGTTTGGAGTGCAGCCCTGCATTCCAATGAAGCCATCTCCTCTGAAAATGCATCTGTTTTCCCATCAGGGACACCACAGGCTATTCATTTATGGTATTTTTCTTTTCAGTTATGTTTATAAATGGCAAAACCTCAAATTGATTCAACATTTAAAGCATCTCTAAGAAGTGATGGCTAAAACTAGAGTGCACTCGCCACAAATATTTGTGTTTATACAGGTACACAAAAACCACCACCTGTGACAGAATTGGAAAGAATTCCCTTTGTCTCACCTGTCACTGCATCATCCCTCAGCAGGCACTCATACCCTCACCAAGGCTTCAGCTAGACACACCAAACTATGAAAAATTCACTACTTGCTTTTAAAAGCAATACATGCTCCAGTAAATAGGGTTACTAGAAATTCCTCCTTCACTGCTGAAGAACCTAGACTTCTTCCCCATTAATATTAATTTGAAACTCAGTTTCTACACTTTCTGACATGTTTACTTGCAATTGTACTGGTTTGTTCTATGAAAAGGAAAAAAGATGGGACGGAAGGTCTGAAATGTTTTGTTACTGCTGTCAGAACATTTGAAGTGCTTCTGTTGAATACAAACCCTTATGCTGTCATTCAGACCCCATTCCCTTTGTCAGACAATACCAGGCTGCTGCACAACTACGTGACAGTGATCAGAAGCATTTCTATATACCCAGCTTGTGAGGATTGACAAATACAAGCAGCCAAGTGCTATGAAACTGTGGCTACCTTACAGCCATATCTGCATTTTAACAAACAATACCACCAGAAATCTGCTTATCCTGATAAAATATTCTCTTACACTTTTTGCTGGGCCGTTTTGAAAAAAACTGACCAGAAGTGACAAAATAGAATGTAAAGAGTATTTATCACATGAAAAAATGTACTTTCGCATGGTAGCTTTAAATGATCATAAATCTCCAACATCAGTCCCAACTGTACCTGCCACAGAAAACTGGTGAACTAAAAAAAACCCCAAAGCTGTCATTACTAAAAAGTCCTGAAATTTCCCCCAAAGCAATTTATCGGCAGACTCTAGACAGGCTGATTGCAGCCTGGCTGATTTCCCTTGCCTGTTCTTGCCTCTATCAGCATAGGTTCCTCATTAGAAATAAAATGGGGAGATACAAACATGAAAATGCTGTATTTGCTGAAGGACTCTCGAATTGCATTATTGTACTCTTCAGTAACACAGATTCCTACAGTTTAAAAAATGCTTATCTTTTTAATCCCCCAGAAAAAACCTGGTTATTTCATAGACTTTTCTTCTGGTTTTATTATATATAATTCCACTATTTTTTTTTCCCCCAAGTTTTCCTATAATCAAGCCTCTGGGTATATTTCTAAAACATCACTAAAAACCATAGCATGCTGGCAGAAACCAACAGAGCAAATAAATCAAGAAATCCTATACTGCTGCTATTTAACACAGGACAAAGAAACTTAAATGCTTTCCTCAGTTCTTCTAGCCAAACAGCTAATGCTAAGGGAGGGAATATGCTTTCATTTAAAAAACTCTCCTTACACTGAATTTATTTTCTGTGCCTAAGTCTGTACCAGGGAACCACCACCACCTGAAGGGATGTTTGTGTAAAGATGAGCTTTTGGATCTCTACAGCTGATCCTATCCAATTTCCGCTGGGAGCTGCTAGATTTGGAGATATCCTCTTCTTTGTATTTATTTGCATTTTTTAATAATTTTCAAGGAAGGGAACTTAAGCTCTTGCACTAACATTTGTTCTACCAAACAAATCACTTAAGCTCCTTGGGCAACGCATGTGTGAGTGACTCATGACTTCTCATCAGAGATTCATTGCAAAGCTGGACAGCTGCCTTCCATGAGACAGAGTATCAGATGGATGGGGGACTTCTCCCATCAAGCCATTTGGGAGATGCGCAGTAGGTTGGTGAATAAAATCAGAAGTATCTAGTTTTTATGTGATACTTGATGCAGATCTACTCTTCAATCACCTTATGTTCATCCAAATATCCATCCAGGAACAACTGTGTCATACACATGGCAAATACCAATAAGCCACGATGGCATTGATTCTGATTTGTGAAAAACAAACTGAAGTTTGTGAAGGACTTACTGGAAATCTAAAAGGTCATTCTAAATTAAAGTTTCAAAACATAAGATGAGCCAGAGGAAATGAACTGTGAAAATCGTGAACTGGCATGATCTTGTATTCACCTCTCTCTTTTCACTGAAAATGAATCAAAAGCCATCCTCAAAAAAATGTTTCCATTTTCCTCTAATATCTCTAAACATCAGATTGCCACAGGAAGAGTCAGATACTCACATTCCACAAAAACCTCAATGCTTCTACATGACAACTATCCTGCTATCTTGAAAACACACATATGACAACACAAACTCACCAAAATATGTGGATTTTTTCTGAATGAGAAAAGCAGTGTAGAGAGAACTCACTATTTTGCCAAGCAAATATTTGTTTACTTGACTGCTTTATCTGTTGAAGCACAGAAACACTGTCTCATCATGTGTCCTTCTTTAGAGAATCCAATTTAGCAAAACTCATCATCTCAGATGACTGAGCGCGGCTGTTGTGACCTGGACAGCTCAGTCGGCAATGAATGTTTATTTAGATTTATAACAACAAAATATGGACAAGCAAGAGTCAAGGACACTAGGTAACGTACCCACAAATGAAAATAAAGAAAAATACAGAGGGAAGTTATGCAATTTTATATATGCAAATGTGTAAGTTTTTTTATATATATGTATGTATGTATGTCCAATATATATTTGGACAAGATGGACAATATGTATACATACAGATGACACATATATTGGGCACATATATGTATGTGTGTATACAAAGTTGCAGAATTTCCTGCTGTATTTTTCTTCTCACATATGTGTGTGTACCTATATCTATGTATGTGACTACACAGACGTACATCGAGAACGTAGTTAAACCTTGCAACTAATTGAGAAAGAGAAATCTAGCCAACTCTGCTTTTCTCCTTCAAAAACCCATGTCTGTTAAGTGCTCTTCTGGAAAACCTTGCTTTCCAATATGCCTTGAATATTCACAAAATGAAAATTGCTAATTATAGAGCAGGATGTGGGTCCATATGGAAAATGGTTATGTCGTTAGTTTCTAAAAAACAAGAATCATTCACGGAACAACTAGAACTCATTCACTAAGCACTGTACTGCCTGGGAGTTCTGCATCTCACGCCCTTACCTTTCATAATGCTTCTGATGTGTTGGGCAAACTTCCCCAAACTCAAATTGTAAAGACTTGAGGACACTGGACTTACTCTTCAAACAATTACTGGATTATAGATATTGAAGCTCCTCTGAAATTTCACTTTCACTTCACCAAGCGGAGAAAGCAGATGTAACGATACAAGAGTTCTCCCTTCCCTTTCACAGTCTGAGCCTTGTGTGCATTCTCTGGGGCAGCAATTTGCTAAGAAACACTGCCCCTTGGCAATTTTTTAGCAATCAGACTGGCCAATAACAATATAGTGTTTTAGCATGAATAGACAAGCTTGACAGAAAGATCTATCAGCTGTTCAGCCCACACTGCTGTACAAATGAGGAAATGACTGGAATATTAATTGCCTTTAAACAGAAGTAATTACTCATTTTTGTACGACTACTAGCAGGCAGAAAAAGATAACTAGAACAGAATATTATGAAAAAAGTTTCATTTTTCTGGCTTTAACTGTGCATTTGAGGACAAAAGACCAAATCCACTTCTTAGATGTCTCTTCCTCCTTTCCCTGCTGAATAGCATCTTACAGTTTTTACTTTGCAATGCGAATGTGGAACAGGGAATGGATTTGATGCTTAACTACTGAAATCCCAATTTCCAGTTTGCTATTTTTTGTCCTCTGTTTGGGATTTGTTAGGCTCTGCCAGGTTTAAAGCAAATGACATGCTGAATTTTTTTTCAGACAAAATATTTTTGAAAGATTCATGCACATATCAATTCATGCACATCCTGGAAATATCTAAGGCACTATCTCTTTGAATTCATCTGCTTGAATGACAGTACATGGGTTTGAAGCTACTTAGGCAATAAATTTAAATAAAGCTTAGCTGCATAATTACATTGTGAAAAAAGTCAATATTTTGATATTCCATAAATTTATTCACAAACTGTATTCCATTATTTATAAGCATTCTAAAATGAAGGGTTTGCATTACATTTTCTATTCATCTGCTCACCTTATGTTTTCAGTATTTTAAATGGACATGCAGCAAACTTATTCTGAAGAGAAGTTAATGCATGCTGCTCAACTAGGCTACAGTCTATTTCAAAAGAAGCAGAATATAGTGGTTAGAATACCAGGATTTGGCTATCATCTACCAAAAATTTTTTACCGCACAGCAGCAACAGAACTAGAAAGGAAAGCCAAGAGTTTATGCCATGGTATAACAGATTTGATTCCTTACAGTTACCTGTCATTTTAGCCCGATTTCATGTCAGCTGAGTGGCTCCTTTCAGCAAACAATCTATCTAGTGGAAAAGAGGAGATACTCTCAGCCTATCACTTCTTTGATATCTTAGTTTCACAAGTGATGCTAAGTGGAAGCCTTTCCTGACCATATTTCTAAGAGGATTGCTCTCAACAATAAAGTGTTTGTTGGCACAGCATCACCGTAATGCATGTCTGCCTTGTTCACTATGATTTATGATTTTTCATACTGTTCTTAATTGCAGAAGTCTTGAACACCACTCCCTCCCAAGAGTAATTTCGAAAAGCTATGAATCATCTGATACTATATTGTTCTTTGTAAGTGTAATCCTATCCATCTATTTGGCTGGAGAATTCATCCACATGCTTGCCTTTTCATTTCATCAGTAGCACCAAATAGAAAATAATTGTACAGATTCATGAATATTCCCAAATAGGTGGATGTGCTAATACAGATACAATTTGACAGCTTTCTTAAGGTTACACAATGACTTTCTTTCCCAGGATGGAAATGCTGTGTGTATGTTTCGAATGTTGTCTAGCCCAAGCACACCACCGCTCTCAGAAACTTTCGTACTGGCAGGAAAATGCCCACAAGAAAATGATTTTTTAGACTGCTCAAACAAATAGTTCTGCTACAGGGAAGGGTTTTAGTTCTGTAAAATTAATAGTTTGACAATAAGAACAGACTGTTAAGGTCTCACTCTTTTGTTAGGCTAGAACATACCTGGCATGCTGATGGATGGCTGTGATTGAGGTCCCACTGGGAAGACACTATGTCAACAGACTTTTCAGCCATATTAAGCAAATTCATCCAGCCTTGGAAAAGAGACAAATGGGATGGTGCACTGTCTGAATAGTTGATCCCTTCAGGAATATTTTCCACAAGAGCAACCCTGAGAATAGATAAGGAAAAAATAACCACTTAACAAAAGCACTTTTCTTTATTAGAAAGTTCCAAATGGTAAAGAACGTCAGGTTTTGGGCCTGGGGTTCAACATCTGCTCCCAGAGGCTCTCAGCAGTTTGCCACCCTGCAACTCTCTCTGAAGCATCTGACTGTTGTGCTTCACACTTCCCAGAACAATGAAGTGCAGACATGACCTACTGCTAATGCAGCAAAGCCAATTAAGCTTTCGAAGCTCTGCAAAATTAGCTTACACAGGGAAAATGTTATTTCTTACAACACAGTTAAGTGGGAATCAGTCCTTAAGGTGAGGATGGGAAGAATGAAACAATCTCCTCTTGCTTGGCCACTCTCATCTTTGAATATATTTTCTTCTCTCTAAGGAATGTGGCAAGATGTACACTCCCTGGCACTCTCTTAGGTCTGCTTTTACAGCTGACGTTTGATTACATTGCAGTCCCTACATAGGAATTCTCCCTTTCCAACTGTTCTAAGCTACCCAATTTTTCTGCTTTTGTTTACCTGCATAAGGCTCTAACTGGGATCCAGTGGTTAAAAAACGAATTATGACCTTTTAGTTCCCTGCTCTTTTTGGAAAGCTCTTTGATCTTACTGTCTACAGAATTCAAAACATTTTCAAATTAGACTACAGAAATTCATACGGATACAATCACATCCAGGAAGCCCAACAAGCATTGTAGTAAACTGTCAGCTCAAAACATGCTCCTCTGCTTCAGGGAAACGACGTGTTTCACTCAGCACACCACTCACTGCTAGATTTCCTTAAATTCCAGCAGACAAAGCTTCTCTCTACACCCAGTAGAGGAATTTTAAAATTAAGTAATGTCAAACAAGTTCTTCAATTCTGTCTTTAGGTAAAGAGAATAAATGGTCATATAAATGCCCCCAATATCTGCCACTTTTACTGTGAATGATACAAACCAGATGTAGGAAAGCTGTAGCAGCAACTTGGAGAATACTCCTCAATTGTACACAAGTACATCAAGCACTTCCACACCGTTTTTGTACTTGTCAATAGTGTCAATTATCAACTCCAGTAATATGAATATAATTTGTAAACTTTTAGTAAATCATTGTTACAAAATTCCAGAGTGAAAGAGAATTGTACATGTTTTGGCTCTTAGAAAAACAGATTAGTGCAGTGTTTGCTATTAGTTCCGTTCATCCTAGAGGGTTCACATGGAAACTTTTACAGCTATTTCAGAATATCAAGCATGTTTGTGAAGTGAATCCATTAAAAGACTGAAAACTGGTACTCTTAAACAATGTTAAGAAAACCCAGCAAGAATTGTGATAAACTCAACCCATGGTCATTACCACACTCTCAATTTCCTGGCCTGGCAAACAAATCCCACCACCTAAACCAGAACAGGCACAGCTCCTCCTGTATGTTCTCTTAGTCCCCAAAATCTGTCAAACAACAGAGGTATCACTAAGCTGCAATTACCAATGACACTCTCCACAACTTAATTTGAACACACTATTCTATTTATTAACATTAAACTTAGCTACATTGCAGTGATGGAGTTGTAACATCAGCTAATAAATGGTAAAATGTTAAAAACACGACTAGATTTTTTAAATGTCTTTAAAGTATATTTTATTCTAAAACATTCTACCTACCTTGTTTACAAACTTTCTGAAAGAACTAGTGCTCTAAAAATTGAGTGCCCTTTTAAACACATTTAAAAATAAACTATTTTACTCTAACACTCAGGGGTTTAGGCTTACTTTTGCCAATAATCCTGTCACAGAACTTCATAAAAATTTGGTTAGATCTCTTGAAAGCCTGGCTCGTCCTTTTTCAATAGCTAGCATTATTAATCACGTGGCAGCTCTTAGCATGCCCATGTTTCCAGAAGTTTTTTATGGAGAGTTGTAGGATGGCCATCTTCAAAGAGCAAGAAATTGAAGCTGAGAAGATAAAGTGATCTCTACAAGGACATGAAACCCCCTTCAACAATCCAGTTGCAAAGATGAGAAATGAATGCACGCCTTTCTGAAATCTTCCATCCCCCACTCAATCACTTCCAGATATGGGAAACAGTTATTCTCAATATGCTTCAGAGACATTCTTATTATCAAATGATTATTCAAAAATAAAATAATGTCAAATGCAGTTCTGATTCAGCTAGAATTGAAAAGTGCATATCACTCCCTTGACACAAGTAGTGACCAAAATTTCCCAGCATTAGAATATTGCCTGACATAAGCAGTATTTTCTAGTGTAACCCATGCAAATGAATTACACAGGAGCCCACAAAATAACTGATAGGATTGAATCTGCCACAGTCACTTCAGGTGGCTTTTTGTACTGTTTCCTATAGGCTATACTGAACTTGTGTCTCACTGGAAAGCATTAGCTTAACTTCCATTTTTCCTGCCTCTTTCTCTGGCAAGTTGAGAGCTGCCAAAAACCTAACACTGTCACTTAGAAGGGCTAAGATGATCTGGAGGTCATGTAGCTCAACCCTCCTTGTCAAAAAAGAGTCAATGCCAGCAGGTTGATCAGGACACTCTCCAGTCAGGTTTTTGCATATCCCAAATATCTCCAAATCCAAAACTCATCAGATTTGAGAGGAGGGACCTGACCCAGCCAAACACGTACATGTTTGTTTCTGACTTCACGTTATTTAGGTCTGCATTAAGCTATAATGAAGAGTTGTGGTTGCGGGTCATTGCTATTTACCCACATTTTGTTATAGATACCATCAAGGTATGCACAAAAGTTTGGCTCTTCCTCATTTCTCATGGGTTAAAACCATTTATTTGTTCAAAGAAAGTAGTAAGGAAAATTCACTGGGCAATAAGGAATTCAACTTCTCCTGAAAGGGCCCTTGTCAAGGACAAGGTGCCTCTTGGTAAGAAAGTCTGTCCCGACTACTGGAATGAACTTGCTCTTCACTGGGAGAACATCTCCCAACTTCTAAATCTATGTAGTGCTCACCAGGCTATGGCACCAGCACTAAATAATGCACATGACTACACAGCTCCTGCCATCGTATAATTTGGGTTTGGTGATCCACTAGAAGCCAAATGCATTCCAGTTAACAAAACTGTTATTCAGATCAGACACTATCTGGTAATATTTTTCCTACTCTTCTGTTATACCAAATAGCAAGTACAGGGAAGTGGTCACAGCACCGAGCCTGAGACCAAGAAGGGTTTGGACAATGCTCTCAGTCACACGATGTGATTCTTGGGATGTCCTGTGCAGGGCCAGGAGCTGGACTTGATGATCCTGATGGGTCCCTTCCAACTCAGCATATTCTATGATTCTACTTTGCGTTCTTTAGCAAAAAATAAAAGAAACAGAAAAAAAGAAAAGACATTTAATCTAGCTAGGGCACTAGTTAAAATGTTGTTTTCAGAGAGTAAATTTCCCTTTAAAAATGAAATGATTCTGCCAAAAACTTCCAATGTTAAAACCCAACACCAAGCTCAGCAGTTACATAAAAAGTCAAGCACCAAGTTTTTATATTAAGTGATTTTGCCTTTATAATATTCCCTTTTTGTTTGGCACAATAGCAAAGTTCCAGTGCTTAGTCAAGATGAGTTTTGTTAAAACTTCTGTGCAAAAAGTTGAGTTTGTAAGCCCCAATTCCATCAATAAAAGCTAAATTTAGCTTTCATTTTTGTTCCACTATGACCCACAAAGAGGTTCTCCAAATATGGTACTACAAAAACTTCCAGGAGAGAAGGCCATTCACAGACCTTGAGGAAAGTTAGACATAGTGACATAATTTATTCTGCAAAAATGGCACATTAACAAAGCAAAACACAAATGTACCATGGTGATTAAAAGAGACTTTTCCTATCCTCAAAATCATTAGCAGATAACCTTACACCTGTTGAATGAAGATGTCCTTCCCCTCTCTGATTTCCTGGTGCTCTCTTTCATCTGATAATGCCAACAGAGGCTTGTCTCTTCAGTTTTACAGCTGAATACTCTCAAAACCACCTCACACAGAGTGAGAAAGTAATGTTACACAATTTCTGTGAAGTTAGAGAGTGAGATCCAAGCTCCTCTTAGTTAACAGAAACGTGGCAATAGAATGGTATTTAATGCCCACCACAGAATAGACCATGACCTCAATAATAAGACTCTTCTGAGCTCAGCTATGACTTGCATTTAGCAATTCCAAGTGAATTCTGTACCCGGTTAAGGATTCTTCTTCATCTTTGACAGTTCTTTGGTCAGAAAGCAAGAAGGTTTGTTTCTGATCTCACACCAATTTGTTCCTCAGAAGGAAACAGAGGTTCTTAATTTAGCACATGGGTTAATTAGAGAGGGCTAGGACAGTGAAAATAGGCAGATGCTATATGTCTGTCTCTTGAAAAAATTTGGGGCTATGGGCAGAAATTTATAGCTCTGTCAGAAAGTTAGCTCTAACAGTTCTACTAGTATAAAAGGAATTTTTTTTTTATGGTTCACATTATATTAAAACAATAAACTCTGGAACATTATTCACTCCAGTTTGTCTCAATCCACAGTCATCCACTAAAGAAAACCCAGGTCATATGCCCTTCAGCATCTCTACATCATCTGCATTTACCCACCATTAAAGGGAAGAAACAGGGTAAGAAAACACTGCAATGATTTGTATGAGACAACAAAGAAACAAAAGATGAGCAAAGGCTTTGACATAAGGCTGCTCTATTTCAGACAAGTGAGAGAAAAAAAAAAGAAGAGAACTGAGAAAGGTGCACGAGTCCTGCCCCTACACAAGGGTCCTATTTAAAGATACCCTCTTGTGACGCCTCTTTCTTTCTTTCTTAACCCAGAAGCCCTGGAATCCCCATCCCCTGGCCTGAAGGACCACACCTACTCACAGAGTTCCAGTTCCGCCTCTGTTTTAACACCAGAGTCTTAATGTTTATTCAAAACCTACCATCTTTCTCAGAGCAGAGCTTTCAATTAAGGCTTTCACCATGTCACTCTCAAACCCTCCACATCCTTCTTCATCACATCCCTTCTACCACTCTTCCCCTTCACATCTAATCGTTAGCTGTCATCCTGGCCAAGAGCACCTTCACTTCAGCTCCTGAACTGAACCACAGCTCCAGTGCTTGATTCTGAAAGGGATTTAAAAATGCCCTTCTAGACAGGGTATAGTTACAATTTCAAAAACATGCAAAACAAACTGTTTACTGGGCTCACTGAGAATATATCCTAAAAAAAGAGAGACAGTATAGCACAACTATATTTGGATATTCTACTTAAAGACAGTGGTAAGGATTTGGAAGATCAAGTGCAATAAGTCTGCTTTGAGATCAGAATCGGAGCATAAAGGTATGCAGTGTATTTGGAAAACTACATGGTATATCCAGCAAAAAAAAAATCAAACTGTGCATTATATGTACTATTTACTTTGTAATTAATTACATCTAATTCTTCCGGTATGAGAAGTTACAAAATCTGCTATCGCATACTTATGCTGTGAATTTCAATTTTAAATAAAAAATGTTTGACCCATTAAAGGGAATTCAAGACAGAACAGCAGAGTTAAAAGTGAAATGCAAAGCAGCTAAGATTGAATTTTAAAAGTTCCTCTAACACTTTGACAGTCTCAACTGGTGAGGCACGTGTGTGTGCGTGTTTGTATGTGTGCACGTGCCTGAGTACATGTACACAATGAAAGAAAGCTCTTTGATGGCACTTACTTGTCTGCTTTTTGAATTTTACTCATGAAGACCTTGATGTCCAGAGACAAAATCGTGGGATGATGAATGCTTGGTTCAAGATTATTCTTTGAATTAGATCTGCAGTGAACGCAGATAAATTCAGGTTTATGATATTAAATGTATTTTTCTGCAGACATGCAAGGTACAGAGCTTTGTTTGAACATTTCCAAGTATGTGGTAGAGCAGACTAGAGCGATGTTTATAATGAAAGGCTGAGCTGCCTTAAGCCAAAGGGGACACACAGGTCCTGGGCTTCTGCTCTTCATCACAGGAGTCGGTCAGTGACTCCTCACTCACACTGTCCGTGTGGGCCAGCACGGCACCAGGGCACCCTGACACACGAAAGGGTCCCAGCACTTTACATTAGAATGCAAGAGACAGAGATGCTTTGCTCAGTAACAGGTAGCTGGAGCCGGTTAAGCTGTCCTGCACCTACTGCAAACATTTTGACAGGTCTAAAGAGTGGCCAAAATTCTGTGAATACCACTTGTGACTGGACTCAGAAGGCACAGGCCTCTTCAGCCAAGTGAGTGGCTCGATCCTTTTAAACATGCAGCTGCAGAAGCTGGCTGTGGCACAAGAGTGGGAATAAAAAGCCCTGCCAACTTCAAGCATTCACTGAACTCCAGCCTTAAGCACACCAGTTAATTTCTATAATTAGAACTTACAGCTTTCCCCTTCTACGGCTGCTTCTTCTTTGCACTTAGTTTCTTTTCATTTTTTCTTATTGGCCCACAAAAGCAATTGAAGTATTTCAAAACATATTTTAACTCCTCACCACTTAGGCCTTGTTATATTTTCTGTAATCAACTTGAAGATCACTTTGTTATTGCTGTGCTCACATAATTGTTTTTGTGCCCACTCATCACGATGTCTAGAAGACAAATACAGCATGCAGACACGCACAGCACATCCATTAATCTTGGCAGATTTTATGTCCCACATTCTTGGTTGGTACAATATAGAAAATAAGATTTTCAGTCAGCTCTTCTGTCAGTGGAACAATATTGGGTTTTACCAGTTAAAGATCAGACTCAATTCTCTAGGTCTATAGAATAAATAACTAGAAGCACTCCAGGAATACCTCTTCTCTTTGGACTGTCCCATGGATTCTCATGTACAAAAAGGATGATACCCTCTCTCTCATACCATCATCTTCAGAAAGAATGTACCAATAATAAAGTCCTACTGTGATGAATAACACACCATCTGTGCTTTAACACACCATAAACACTTAAGTCTCAAAAGAAGGACCCACTATACAAATTCACCAGCCATCCAAGGTTTAAACCTGTGAATGATTTCTAATTAAACACATTTTAGGTGATAAAATGAAGTTTTCACAGTTGCATTTCAGATGCAGCTTTCAGTTCCCAAAGGCAAAACTGCATCCAAAAGAGGGAAAGAATTGACCAGATGTTTCACAAAGTCACTTCTCCCTACTGGGGACAGTATTTCCCTGGTGTCAAAGCAAATCTGAACCTTAGCCAGAAATTCAATCTAGCCTGCCAAGATCATTTTAATACTGGAACCAAGATAGCAGTCATATAAAGTATCAAATGAAAAAGGAGCATAAGAAAGAATAAATAGCAAACATTAAAGATCTTCATTTATTTTACTGACATGACTGATACTTGCTTCAGTTCAAAAAAACATATAAATAAAGTGCAATGAGCACAGAGCTTGAAGTAGCCTTACTGATTTTCTTAGGACTTTTCACATGCTTTGTGCAGACTTGGGATTTCTTGTGAATTATGCAGAACAGTCCACTCAATACTGATCTTTTCCCTACACTTTTACATACCCAGTACATACCAAAATAATCCTTACCAACTGCCCTTTGGTCCCAAAATGCTGAAATAAGGATGTTGAAATAAAATTGTTGTTTCTATTGTATAAAAGTATTTAGCATCATTAGGACTCAATAAAAAAACCCTCACAGAAGAAAAAAAAATTAGAATCTAATTGAAGGGGACAGACAAAATAGGTATAAGGACCCTTTTGGAATAAAATACTGTGTGGTTTTGCTTCAGGTCTCTAGCTCTGTTATGTTATGCCTGAACAATAGCATTGGTATCCCTGTTTGAAAATACCTAAATTAATTAGATATTTTAAAATTATTTCAAAACCAAATTAACTCGTCTGATTGTTAAAGTCTACATATATAAGCAAAATAAATCTGAGAACTAGCAATCACAAACAAGTATCATCAGCTGAGACTCTGAAATCCCTCTCTAACTGGTAGAACTACCATCATAAGAAATCAAAGAGAGGACCAAAGAAATCTTTAATTTACTGAACGAACTTTAAATTTACTGAGAAGACAGGATGTGGAATTTACTCTTCTAGACTTCAGTCTGGCATTTCTCACCAATTCAGCGAAAGATTTTTCACAGGTCCTGAACATACAAATCTCAGAACAATTTATCCTCTTTTTCATACCGTCTGTAACCATTTATATAAACACAGATCAAACAGATAAAGACCTACTATGCCAGAACATATAAATACTTTATGGAATAATTATAAATATTGCATTGTTTATTACTAGAATAGAATTTTTTTGACACCAGCTAAGGAAAATTAGACTATGAAGCTGAGCAGCCAAGCCATCAAACCAGAAACAAGCATACCTACACTTAATAAAGACAAGCGTAAAAATATAATAAAGCTAAAATCTATATAATAGAGGTCTTGTGTTGCTCTTAATTTCAATTCTGTATGTAAATTCAGTCCGTGAGGAAAAAAAGAACTCGATACCCGAAATTAACAACAGATTAACCATAGACTTAAATAAGGCTGGTTTGACTGGAAAATCACTACACTATTCCAGTGCTATGCTTTATGGTCCCAGCTTTCCCATCTTCATCTGTGAGAATAGGTGCCTTATTCCACGAGGAAAGAATGACTTGCTATAAGAATTACTTGCTAGATAGTGCTGCTATAGTGACAACTACATCTGAATTTCCAAGACACAGAATGGAGTTTCATTTTAGGAAACATTCAGGTGTCGTATCTAATCATTTAACTTCAGGTGAAATCTTGCAAGAACTGATGAGCACTTGATCACTACTATCTAAATCCAGCCTGTGTTGGCAGTTCTTGAAGCCCCACTGTGCTGTGTAATCAGTAATCAGAACGGAAACACACCACAACTTCCATACTATACCTAAAAGTTCAGCACAAAGATAAATGCATTTGCTAAACATCGTAATGCAAAAATGGTTCGCTTGATAAGGCCACAAGAAATGTCAAAAAGACATTATTTGAACCAAACTGGCACAGCCATCATCTCACTTTCCCCACGTTCTGATGGAAGTTGACCTTTCAAAATTCACAATCAATAGAAAAGGCATCGCACACCACATTTCTAGATTCTCGCGATTCTTTGGTTCCTGTCAGAGCTTTGATTTGCGCCCTTTTAAAATGGAATAATGCCTACATTTTCATCAGAAACAAATTTCTTAAGGTTCAAGTAAATCTTATGTTCAAGTAAATCTTATTTCACAATCCTTTGTTTGAATTACTTGAAATTTTTTCTCAAATGAAACACCAAGGCATTTTTATGTCAAAGAAAGTACCAGTATCTCTAGACACTGATCATCATTCATTTTAGAGCATGCCGTAGATGATTTTCACATACGAGAAAGCACAATGCAGAGGTCAAACATCGCAGTGTTCTGCTCACGGCTCTCTTTATGCACAACAGATATAAGCCTCGGGGATATGTGTGAAATCTATTTAATGGACACAGACTAAGAACAGAAACTGCCATCTGTTCCTCGTATATATTTGGGCTTTCTGTAAGACACTTCCATTAGGCTATTGTTAGGCTATGACGAATCATGACAAGAAGCTCTAAAATTTGTCTGCGATACGCCCCTGTCCTTGTCATGTCTAAAACGTGCTACAAAACTCTTCAGCACCTTATCACGTGCCAGAATAACTTCGTTTCAGACTGTGATTTCACAATAGTGTTTAAAAACAACAGAGGGAAAACAGCTTGCATTTTGGTCTTATTAAAAAAATTCATCGCCAAAGAAGGATGTCATATCAACGTTCGCATACAACTGAAATTTATTTGGGGTCGCAACAGCACTTCAAGAGTTCATATCTGCTCTGTCAAACTTCAAGCAGTTTAACCAGCTTCCCTATGACTACCACAACTTCATCCTTCAGTTCTCTTATTTCTCATCAATTCCCTCATTTTTTTCCCCAGACGCTTATTCATTCCAGCTCCTTGTGGAATACTTTGTGACAGGGAACAAAGACAATTTCTCTCATGGTGATCCTTCGTTATGATGATGTTTTATACAATGAAATTTGAACTTGGTTGGTAAGGGCTCAAAATGCATCATTTTGAATGAACTGTTCAGTCTTGTGAGATTTTCTTTCTTGTTTTTCTGTTCTTGAGAAAAGAAGTGATGGGAGGAAGGAAGCCAAAGTGGAGTCAGCAGAGTCCTTTTGTGGGAATCACTTTCTAAGTGATTTCTACTCTTGTATTTTTTTCCTGGGCATTCTCTGCATCAAAAAAGCTTGTTCCAACCATGTGCCACCTGCTATTTTTCACCATCTTTTGCTCTAGATATGCCCTATTTTGAACTCTACCATTGTCATGGCTCCCTCTCCCCTTGCCTTCCCCTTCTGTGTATTACATCCTAGTGACAAAGCCGTAGTGACAAAGTAGGATTCATCTTTGGTAAATTCCTAGGAATTACTGCATTAGAAAGCAGCAGCACGGGCCTCTGAAAAACTCTGCTGACAATAAACAGTATCCAGGGACATATTTTAAGTACTGCCACCTAAATTGTTATCATTCAATTCTTTACATCAGATGCATCATGCAAGTCTAATGTGACTTACTGTTTTGGGTGGGTTATTTGTGTATGGTTTTTTATTTTTTGTTTTGTTTTGGTTTGTTTTTTTAAGGGGGCTTACGGATATCTTGGCAGCTTCCTAAGAACAGGAAGCACAGCAGTAACAATTAAGAATTCTAATTACTATTTCTAATGATAACTCTTTGGAAGTTTCCTGCAACTTTCCTTCAGCTACAGCAAATATAAATCCAGATATATTGATTTTAAAATGGAACCTGTGGACAGTGTGCAGGACCTTAAGCAGGTATTCCAAACTCAAATGGAGAAGGTTTCCTGGGTGATCAAGTCTCTCTCCTGGCTACTTCAGGCAACGTTTCATATGCTTTTATTCTTAAATTATCACAAAATCACACAATATTCTGAGTTGGAAGGGACCCGCAAGGATCATCGAGTCCAACTCTTAAGTGAATGTCCTCTACAGGGATTGAACACATGACCTTGGCATCCAGATGAGAAACGATAACAGGACAAGGAAGAGTTTTTACCACTTTTCATACTGGAATATTTTTATCTTGCTGCTTTCCTAGGCAGAAACTGCCTCATTTGATATCCTTTTACCTGCTCTAGCTTTTATCCTCAACAACTGAGATCCCGCCCTGTAATTTCTCTCTCCTGTGCTATTTTCATGGATGACAATATTTTCCCTTTTTAGCTTTCACCCTGCACAGCCAAGTGCCTTTAGTATCTTTCTTATTAGAGCAACTTTTCACTTCTAGAACCTTCTCCTACTAAGCACGAGTTCAGCCTTCTTGATTACTGATGGTCAGGTCCACACAATATTCCAGATTAAAACTTATCGACGCCTTTCAAAATGGCATTAAATACTTGGCACTTGCCTAATATAAATAGTATCGCATCTATCTCTAAGCAATT